>JAHWFP010113076.1:0-22865 GCA_023313725.1 Lithobius niger
AGTGTGTTACTCATCGTTCCTACGGAACTTTTCATGGACTCATGGTATCATGGATCCGTCTTCCGATCTTGTGAACTTAACTCCCAACAAGAACCTTATTTGTCCAAGAGGCCTGATTTCGAAACTATTAGTCAGGATCTTCTTTAATAACTGTCACATTTTGTGATTATGTGTGATTGCAGCTATATCATTCACATGCACAACGAGGACACATACATCCTTTCCATTATAGTTGTAGAATACACATGCGTCAGATAAATAATGCTTTATTCATTTTTCTACATTCTTCTGAAAATCTGACATTCCATTTTCTTCCTGATTGTTTTCAGCCGTAAAGACTTTGAATTATTCTTCAGATTTTTTCTCTTGACCTATGGCCACAAAACCTTCTGGCTGTTTCATATACATACACTCCTTGTATCCTAGGTAACTGTTCAAATAAGCTGTCTTATAGATCTTTGTATTGATCAATAAAGTAACCTCGTTTCACTGCAACGAGTCATTGCGAGTCAGGCAACAGGCGAATATGTTTCAAAATATTCAGAGCCATATTTTTGGGCATATCCATTTGCTACAAGACGGAACTTGTAATGTTCAATCTCTCTAGTGACTGGTTTTTTTTTAAGTTTTAAGACTAACTTGTTGCCTCTTGTCCTAGCTCCTAGTTCCCAGGTGTGATTGGTATCCCCATAGCAACTCACTTGAGCAGTTTCATAGAACACTCAAGGCAGTACTGCCAGACATTTGCCATGAGCACCCTAATAGTTGGGAACGATGCTTACCGAGTGCCAGGGCTCAAAGTAGGGTGGTGTGTGACAGTTAGGCTTACCGCCTCATCACGAAATTTTGCAAGCGATTTAATATTAACCTGAATTAGCATTTACCTGAATCATTGTTTTATCCATTAAAAGTAACGTTTTCAGTTTATTGCCAAGAATCATTCTGTTTGCAAGCATCGAATCCCCTCATTATTAAAACAGATTGGTTTGAGTAGTCTCCTAATATTCGTTAGTTCATATTATTTGACTTCTGCAGCTGCTAGCCACAAGTCCATCTAACCTGATAACGATTTCAATAATAAAGATTCCTGGCCAATTCCTCATGCGTGGCTGACTTGCATCGTTCATAGAGACAGAGGCACAAGGTGGAATCGATGATCATTATTACGCATTGTACGTTAGGTCCATCCCGTTTTGTAGCCCTACCCCTGTTTTGCTAAAGTGTTTCCAGAAAAAAAAACTCACGATATCGCTTCATACATTTAGTGCGCTTCTCCAATAATCATATTCCTGTTACTTGAAAATGAAAATCAGAAGTGATTTGGTAAGTGGCAGTTCAATCAAAACTTAAAATATTTTAAATTAGTTTATTGTTTTTGTGTCTATTTTGCATTTTGTGAAATATCAAATTCACAAAAATTTTCTCCAAACGGTAATATGGCTGTAAGGGCTCTGACTGGAAGTTCAAAGCCGCAGATCAAGTCATGATCTTAAAGTTTCAGGGCCAACAAATTGGAAGTGTACTGAGAAAGTTCTTGTACAGCACTTGACAAATTCGTCTGCCACTAATTACTTAACGGAACGGATTAGTGGACGTAAACAGCCTACAGTTTTTCATATTAACGTGCTCAAACCATTCGTTACTAGAGAAAGTGTGAATCACATTAGCAACACTGAACACGAGCCCATGGCATTCCACGAGTGGACTGGAAAGCCTGGATACGGGGCGATGACTGGTGAAGAAGCCATTGCTTTACTGAAAATGCTGGGAGAAGTTACAACTCAGCAAAGGAAAGAACTTGTTGAGGTGTTCAACAAAGTGTCAGGAGTATTTTCCACCTTGCCTGGTAAAACAAACTTATTCACACTTACAGGAAAACTGGAAATAAGCCATCAGCGAAAATCATAGAATTACGTATGACAGCAAGCCACCTTTATGCACTTACGATTCAATCAAGTGATGCGACCCGGATTCGAACTGCCAACCAGTCCATCACCAGATCACTACCATACTGCCTTTACCGACACGGGCACTTATCCACTGGCATAACGATAACTCATTGAACCCATTATTAAGGTCACAACCATGACCGAATGTGCTCGGTCATAGGCCATGGAGAGGCAGTGTGCTATGACCGAGCGCTTTTGGTCGAATGGAGTCCTGGTCCGGTTGTGACCTTAATAACTGGTTCAGTGAGTTATCTTTATGTCAGTGGACAAGTGGACATATCGGTAAAGCAGTATGGCAGTGATCTGATGATGGACTGGTTCGCTGGTTCCATTTCGGATCATGTCACGTGAATGAAGCGTAAGTGCATAAAGGTGGCTTACTGTAGTACATTATTTTAGTGAACGATTTTTACTGATGGCTTATTTCCAATTTTCCTTTATATTATTTACAGCAATTTATGTCTCTTTATTCACGCATGATATTATTCTTACGAGCAATAAGCCCATTCCAGTGCGTTATTATGGCCATGCTAAAATGAAAAGGGACCTAATTATCACAAAAGTCGAACGTGTACTTGAACTTGGCTTGATTCATTAGTCGAACTCTTCCTATGGAAGTCTCATGATAATAATCTGTAAGGAAGGGTGTAAGCCCCGACCCGTGGCTGATTATCGAGAACTTAACGAGATCATGTAAACTAACGACCGTGTCATTCCTAACAATGAAAAGTGTTTGGAAAAGGCTGCTCGTTGGTGGTACTTCAGCGTTTTTTATTTAAACCGTGGATTTAGGCAAGTGAGTCTCACAGAACGTGCCACTCGCTATGCATCCATATCTCCCCTTTGGGTAAGTTTGAACCCTTGATCATGAACATGGGCGTAAAATATGCGTATGGAAAATGCTCATGGAAAAAGTGTGTAAAGGTTTGGACGACTTTACCACTCCGTTTCAATACGATGTTGCTGTTGTCTGAAACATGGGAAGATCACCTTATAGTATGGCTTTATATCTGCTGTCGAACACGCAGGTTTGACAGTGAATGCCTTTAAGTCAAGTTGCCTGTGATAGTATCACTTAGGTCATCAAGTCGGTAGAGGTTTTAGAGCACGCGATTCAGTCAAGGTTCAGGCTATTCAAGCCTTTAGGTGACCCGTTGTTAAAACAGACGTGAGATCATTTTTAGGCCTGGTAAGCTATCATCAGAGGTACTACCAGAAAATGCAAAAGGGTGCGTGTCTTTAAGTGATGCATGCGAATAAACGTTACAAATTAGTACTTTAGACATTACGGTCATTGTTTGCCCTTCAGGCATGACGCTTTCCATCATCTTATCAATATGCAAGCGCAGCCCTGTAGGAGAGTGACGCATGATGTCAAGAACACTAGGCGTGTTCTTGCCCTCTGGTTAGGCATGCATGTTCATTTGTCATTGCCGTGGTCCACGGATGTGTCAGAGAAAACCTCTTTGCCCATATAAACGGCAAGCTTGCGTTTCTCCCTCGTCTCTGTTACATAACCTGAGGTAGCGGGATGCTATGCTTGAGTCCGCCGGGACTCGGATCACTTGACGGAGCCTAGCGGCTTGGATTACTGGGACGGCCGGAAGATAAGTCGCGCAGTCGGGTACTACGATGACAGAGCCTGTTAGAGTACGGTAAGAAGATAATTGTTGTAGGTGTTTATTTCTTCTAGCTATCGTGTAGAAACATTAGCCACCGACCTAGAAGACATGTGCACTGGCGTTAATGTCATCATTTGAAATAGGTTTATAAATTCAGTTCAGCTATGAATTGTCTATTTAGCTATAGCAATGCAAAAATCGTATTCCTTCTAAACTGTCAAAACGTCCCCAACATGTTCTCTGCGATACTTTGAACTGTGTTTCATTCTACATAACCGACGTTAGAGCTACTATTTTTCTTCTGTAATTTTTGATTGCCGTCGTAATTGCATTTCTTGCTCCGTCATTCAATAAATGCAAGATTTTTCTTCAACTCTTCTTCCAGGCCAGGCCAAGACAAGACAGGCAGTTAAGTAAAAGTCAGCAGTGGTCGACCGGTGATGGCCTACCAGTGTGTTACTGCCAATGCTGTCTAAATCCTAAAATTGCGTAGTCGACCGGGTAAGCCACCCAAAGGCTCCTATGCCCCTCCCCCCCTCACTAACAGACATAAGGTTGTTTACCTTTTAGTGCACTGATCACGCCTTGTGGATTTCTTGGGTAGTTTGTAATCATACAATCATGCGAATGACGCCAACGCTGGACTTGTCATCAAGATGATGCAATGATTACGGGTTTAATTCAACAAGTGGATGATTTCAAGAATTTGCCTTGCCTCGTCAATGAGTGTTGTTCATTACGAGCTTATTCATTGGTCTTGCAAGAACTCGGCTCATCAGATAGTTCCATGTAAAAATAGAAAAAGATAACAGTTATTATGGAGGAAATCATCTAGAAAATTTGTATTCAGCAAATGAGAAACTGAAAATCAAACGGATAAACCAGAAAATAATAAAAAAAAATCGAGAACTGTACGGATGAGGGTTAAACCAAGGTAATATTAATTTGTGGTAAATCATACTCCTAAGTCCCACTGAACTTCAAACGGTTATCTCCCTTCTGCTGTTTTCAGACACTGGAACAAGATGTTGCAAACGTATCAGCTAATAACAGTCAGCTTAGTCTGATAACCACTCAGACGTGGGAAGTAAAAGATATAACACTTTCCCATAAGCTTTAAGAAGTGCAAGCTGGATGTAGAAGTTGAAGAAATCCGCAAAATGATACAGTGACACACCAGTCTAAGCTGGAGAGAGCCACACATAATACAGTGACACACCAGTTTGAGCTGGAGAAAGCCGTAAAATGACAGAGTGACATACCATTTTAAGCTGGAGAAAGCCGCAAAATGATACAGTGATACACCAATTTAAGCTGGAGAGAGCCACACATAATACAGTGACACACCAGTTTGAGCTGGAGAAAGCCGTAAAATGACAGAGTGACATACCATTTTAAGCTGGAGAAATCCGCAAAATGATACACTCGCACAACAATTTAAGGTGGAGAAATCCACAAAACGATACATTGAAACACCAGTTTAGGATTGAGAAATCTTAAAAACTGGCTGTACACGCGCACTAGGTATCATAGATGTATCGTTTAGCCTAAGATTCCCCGCCCCCTCCCCTCGCGCTGTAATGAACTGCAAAACTCAGTTTCAGTTCTAAAATGCTGAAATAAAGCTGCTGGATGGCAGGAAAACGAAACCGAAACAAACAACCAGCAATGCCGCTGCTTGATAGAGGCAGCCACTCCGAAAATAAAACCACAACCACATCACTGAGAGTCCGTATTACTGCTTCAGTAATAAACAAAATAGCTGCACCCGTACAGATCATCTGTGTTTGAGCGAGCGAAGCACTATGCTGAGATGCATGAAATGAAAACATCCCCGACCGCCCCTGTTCCCGAACTCCCTGCCCCCCTCCCCATCGTGTGGTTTAATTAACGCCTCCCACCCTGCTCATGCTGTCGCATTTTTTAACTTTTTAACTCGGCTCTAATAGCCAACATTATCGAAACTATTAGTTTCCTATTTGACAGCCTCTGTTTGAAGCAATTGTCTTCATCTTTTGTGGCCATTGTAGGTTTCTGCATTGTTAGGTTCGTCTTATTTGTCCCCTAGGGCTTCGTCGGGCAGATGACCAGGGGTGATTAAACGCTCTCTAAAACCATTTGAACCCATTGATTTGAGCTGCCATTGGTCATAGGTGTGCGTCACTTCCTTCTTCCTACGATTTGTATTGTTGCGTCACGTCCTTATTACCCTCGCCCTTTCACTTTGCTGCCGTGGAATAATGAATATTCTCGCCTTTATTCATTGCTACCTTGTCAAACGTTTTAAATGGTTTTAGCAAGCGTTAGCCGCTTCCGACCATCTGCTTGAAATTCTACCTTGCTGCATTGCCAAACAACAGTGTTTGCGTTTCACGTGAAGCATTGTTTTGTCTGGTAAAGCATTGTCTTCTCATTGTTTAGTTAACTGAGCCGGTTTCATTGCCTGTTACAGTTAAAAGACACAGCTAATGAGGGCTCCTTTTTACATCGGACAACAATTAAGCTCTGGCAACAATTAAACATCTACTGGCGGCGGCACACTAGCGTGTGTCTGGATTTTGCTGTAGAAGAAAATTAGAAATTGGCTGATGACTCATAGTCTGAAATCGCGCACTTCTCTTTGCTTAAAAATTAACACGGATTGTTTGAATAATGAATGCTATACACAGGGATGCTCATCCAACCCCCCCCCCCCCCCCCCCCCAAAAAAAAAAACACACCACACAACAAATTCCCCCCCCCCCCCCCCCCCTCCCCAAAAAAAATACTCTGCCCCCCGGGGGGGGGGGGGGGGGGGGGGGGGGGGGGTGAAGAGAATTGCCTTGTGTATCGACTGGGATTAACAGGTTTAGGAGCTAATTTTTTTTTTATCCCAAGCTGTGCCAAAATATTATTAATTATTTTTATTTTTTTTATTTTGTTTTATAAATTTTAATATTTTCCGACTGATAATTTTTCTCGGGTGTGAGGGGGATGGTGGTTGTTGGGGGGGGGCCCCCCCCCTCCCCCCCCCCCACCAAATAAAAATCGGCCTTTGTCGTATTACATGCCCGAATGATTAGCAATATTTGATAGATTTATATTATTGGAACCAATGTCGTTCTTTTATTTTTCATGTAAAAATCGGAGCATTAGTTATTCTGCTTGTACGCTTACCATGAATTGTGTCCCCTGTTCTGCAACTGTCGCTCTACCTGCTGCACCCTCGTTTTACACAAAGCCGTGAGCGCATGATTATTTAGCATAAGTAGTTATTATATTTTTAAATTCTTGTTGTTTATTCTTTCTTACCTATGGAACAAGTCAGCACACGTCAAATAAAAAAACTTACAGCTTTTTTTTACTTTGGTTTTTTTTTTTTTTTTTTTTGTTTTCGTTCCCTTTTAAATTGCTTTCGGTTCCGCTTTGTATTGCGCACAGTATAACAGAACGAAAGCAAAATAAAAGAGAACGAAAGTAAAAAAAAATGGAACGAATCCAACATAAAAAAAGCTGTATCAAAATGTGTGTTGTTAGTGTGACACAGTTTGATTCGTGCCTTTATTTGTTATCACATTTGTTGACATATTCCAAGAATACATCAAATCTCAGAAGCTAAACAAAAAAAATGCAGCGAAAGTTTCAATTTTACATCATGGCACGGTTATTTATCGACGACCAGACAACGTGATGTTGCTGCAGCCGCTTAGCAATCCGGTTCACAATTTCGTTTCCAAATCAAACCACGGAAGTCCATAATACACATACGTACACACGCAGAGGGCGCGAAACCAGGCAACACAGGATTTCCGTATCCGGTACGATCGCGTCCTTGGCTTCCCTCGTTCTCGCTCAGTCGCTCGCAGCGTAGGAGAGCCTGGGAGCAGATCATCGTTCAGCCGATATCGGAAAGGTGCACCGCTCTGAACCGTGCATGGTGAGTGCGTGCGTGGAAGTGGATGGATCCCGGGGGCCAGGGCTGAATCTGCTGCTGGAGGAGACGAAAGCATCGGGCCTAGCAAGGCAAAGACAGAATGGTCGCGGGCCTGGCAGCAGCAGAAGCTGCCAAATATGCCTGCTGCAACCAATCGACGACAGAAACGACTGGTTGTTGTAAAATTAGCCACATCTTACGTCCCTCAGCTAAGAAGAAAACGTCTGTGGGGACTGAGAGAAGATACATACTGTGAAAACGTGTATTTGGGTGAACGATACTGACGACAGAAAACGACGTCGCTTAGCATTGGATAGAGAGAACGAACGAGAGGTGAGTAACCCTAACGTCAATACTAGAGATTTTTGGAATGGGGAACTCCGTTTCAGGTATGGAGGGCGTGATTTTAATTGTAAAATCAATGGCTTGTCGTGGGGTGAGTCTAAATGGCTGTTAATTACAACAGCGTGATGCTGCTTAGGGGATTTCGCGTGGCGACGAGGGATCTACGCCAGTGACTAATGTAATGGTGACACGAATGCCGTTCCTAGACTGCGGGAGCATCATCTTCTTGGAAGCTTACGCTAATGGAAAGTCGTATTTCGTGGTGTTGAGATCGGGTGTTGCGGCGTTATATTCCCCGCCTGTTCATAGTGTTGAATGATTTTTTTTTTGTGTGTGGTGATTTTCGTCAAGTGTCGACAGCTGATATCGCGGAATTGAAGGGTTGTTGTTGTCAGTGTTCATTTCCGACACAAATGTTGACTCGTTTTAAAATGTTGGTAAATTACATTGTAAAAAAAAAATGATATATCTAACTATCGACCTTGGAAGTAAAAATCCTATACATACATGAAATGCAAAATTATGAAATTTAAATGAAACGTGATTTAAAAAACTTACTGAATTATAATTGATATACTTCTACAATTCGAATAAATTGATAAAACCCATATTTATGATTTTTCTATTTCTACATTTTTGAAGAGCCTGAAAGAAATTAAACGGCGTATGGTCGTGAATAATTTTAATTGCAGTTCCCAGTTGTTTTAATTTCATATTATTTCAGTAGGAAACGAAAGGAGTTTTTCGTATATGAAGTGCGATAGCTGCTGCTTACTGCAAAATTCATGAAATATTACGTTGTTTTATAAAGTTTCATTTTATTGAAGCGGTTTCTTTTTTTATCATCGTTTAAACTTACATAAAAGTGCGACCCGTTTACCGTCAGCTTGCCATTAATTAGCCTGTTAGTTTGAAATTTAGAAGTACGTATCATTGCATCGTTAATTTTTTTTTAATATTTGCTAGTAAACGCAATACAAACTCAGTTGTTAACGTTGCATATTGAATATCGGACCTAAATCGATAAATCAAAACAATTATCTCAAATTAAAGCCCAGCGTACCAAATAGGTTGGTTAATCAAATGTTTAAAAATGTATTTGGACTTTTGAATATTCTTATAATCCAGTCATTGAGTGAATGTCGTGGCGGTTAGGTGAAAACCGGACATTCCCGAAGAAACTAAATTTTGGGATGTGACACCTAGAATCTAGTCCAAATTTCAAGGCCTAACAAATCATTCCTGATGCATTTCGAGAGGCGAAATTGTATCACTTCTTACTATCGGGGAAACACAAAACTTAAATCCCAACTTAACGTTACCGGCTTAGGGATAATTATTGATCCCGATCTTAGTGTCCAAGCACATATAGGGCATCATACGTAAATATACTGATTTGATCATGTTGATCAACCGTACTGTCTCCTCACGATCGTCCAATGTGTATTTACGGCTTTATCTATAAACATGAGGCCTATTCTTGCTCCCCTACCATCATAAACACCTCAGGGTTGTTGAAAAGGTGCACCAACGGGTTACCAAGAGGGTGGATGGCATATCAAACTACTCATACACACAACGACTTCAGTTTTTAAAGCTTTTTTCACTTTGGTGACGGGTCACACGTGACAGCCTCATTCCAACATATAAGATCCTACTTCAAAATTACGGTGGTCCAAACACTGGCGAGATTTTTTCAAATAAACCCGTCTTCACGAACACGAAATAAACTATTTCCCCAACATATATATGGGGTTCACATAACTTCGAAAAAAAATTTTTTAAGCAGAATTATACCTTTATGGAAGTCTCTTCCACCTTTTGTAATACTTGTGCCTACTAAAAACTGACTGGATGCTTATGCGATCGAATCCACTGACCTTGTGATATACATCGATTGATTTCCCCGCAGAACTTTCGAAATACTTTAAAAAATACTTTCCACCTTAAATGCTAAGGCTTTTTTCTCCCTTTGCCATTTCACTGAATTTGCCGTAAAAATGTATCAAGTGATGTCAACTTTTTTTTATTCCTGGTATAGTGAATTTTCTCCCTTATTTACAACTGTGTCTTTATGTTACACTAATTGTAACTGCACTTGTTAGCTGCACAGCCTCCCAGTGCCGTACATGTAATTGAAATAAAATTAAAGTAAAGTTAAGTTTAAAAAGATTGAACGTAGCAAAGATGGTCTCTCACAGCATCCGATCGTGCTTCAGCCAATAAGCAGTTATATTTAATAATGTCCAGTAACAATAATCAAGCTGATCTGAACGCTATTTATTTTCATTATTTTTTTTTATCCTTGTATTCGAAGCAGATAATTTATCTCAGCATTTACTGTACTTTACTTTTTAAGGGCTTAATGCGTTTTTGTAATCTTTAAACATGGTAGGCTACTTAGTTTTTGATATTTTCTAACCAATTTTAATGTTGTTGGGGGGGGGGGGGGGGAGTGGTTGAGTGGGATTACTCGTCTTTTTTTCCCCCGAAGGCACGAGCGAAACACGTGATTCAGTCGTACGCCAGTTTCCTTAACTCTTTTCACTTCGTTATTTCGTTCATGTACTCGTGACGTATGTGACGTACGTTGTGCTTAAAGTGTGCAACATGAATTAAACATTATTCCTGTTGCGCTGGGCAACGATGCAGCGTGATGCAATCATCTAAACTTTAGTTGTTGATCTAAAACACTTGACGAGACAGACAGCTTCGCTGACATGATACCAGAATGCGCTGAAGGACGGCCGCAGGCTATTTTTAAACATGTTGGCACAGGCCTTCGTTCAGCGCGACCTTTTTAAATGCCTCAAATGCTTTCCACTGAGCATTATCCAAGTATTTATTCGCCTTCGCGCCCAGACGCTTTTAACGAATAAAGCCGTGGAGATGAGCAAGAATATGATTTGCATGGTAAAACGTTACGTAAAGGCACAGGCGAGCACTTCCGCCAAAAACCCCGCCCTTTCCAGCTTCCCTGCAGTACAAATCAGCGTAGCAGGAAAACTTGGTCGTACCCACGCACTCTTCGGAGCAAGCGGTGCGCGGACAAACCTCTTTGTTAGGCTAAGTGGTGCTAAGTTCAAACGGTGCAGGATTTGTGCCGCTTGCTGCACCTGGCTTAAATAAGTATCGTAATGACTAAAAATAGAACAACATCGTTGGGTAAAACAACGGTCATCTGTTCGCAAATACTGGTCAACGATAAATTCTAACTCCAGCTGGAAGTCATTACGGTAATGTATTAAATGATCAGTGTTTTCCCTTGTGGCCTACAGAATTTAGATTGGCCGTGAAAGGTATTTTACGTTTTAATTTCTACTAATTTTTTTTTAACTAAGGCGATCCCTTTCGGTGGTTTTTATTTTTTATTTTTTATTTAGCTTGTGAAAAAGTAAAAACTAAACATGTCTCGTTATTGTGAACTGTTTATCTTTTTTTTATCTTAAAAAATGTACGATACAACCGTAACAGCATAAAAGGAATAAAAAAGGATTAGAGTTCACTCGAACGCAACGAACTATAATTTGAACTCCAATTCGCAAGCAAAACGTAAACCCACAAACACACACAAAATAGACGCCATAAACAGCAAAACGCTACAAAATTGAAAAATAAAAATGCATACACAAAATGAATACAAATTATAGTTCAAATTATAGTTCGTTGCGTTCGAGTGAACTCTAATCCGTTTTTATTCGTGTACCTTCAGGGCTGTTAGTATGGGGATACGAGCTCTAATGTTTTTTTTCTAAACGGCGAAGCCGTTTCTTGCTCAGTTAATCAATTAATTATCTGCAGTCAACCATAAAGGACATCGTAGTAGTTCGTATATTTCAGAGCTCTGGTTGAAAATAATAACGCAGTACAAAATCTGTAATTTAGTTCAAAGGTAGACCAACGACCTCCCCCCTTCCAGCCAAAAATTCCCCCACTTTCAATAAAAACCTTATCGTAAAACGTTGGAAATTCACTAGCTAACTGACTGACTGGTGGTTAGTTCGCAGAGTCCTTTATTAAAACCCATAGGCTCAGAGTAGCAAAGTCATGGCTGAGTATTTCACATTCGAAATTTTCCATACGATTGCAGTACAAGCACGAACCGTATACCTATTGGGGTTTGTAGCTTAGGAATGTAACGGAAATGTAGTTGGCGGGGGGGGGGGGGGGGGCATATTTTATTTTCGGAAACAGTTCAGATAGGCGGACCGGATCTCGCTATGAAACTTCGTTACTTAGCACCCACGAGCGGCGATTATGTGTAAATTGACTTTATTGATGATTTGTTGTTGTAGTTAGGTTAGGTTGGATTACGGTAGGTGACTTAACGAAAAAAGATTATGCGGGCGGGGATAGGATCGTAGTGTTATAGCTATAATTTGTAATGGCTGTGACGTCTATTATTTTTGCGTTACTCGATTATTGCGTTTCAATTTGTGTGCATTACGTGGGCCGTTGTTAGGGTTTATAAAACAGGTTCTACTGGGTGATTGCCACAATTGGACTATTGTAGTCGTTTTGGTGTAGGCTAGTAATGTTACGTAGCTTTTACATTCTGGTTTTATAGTTTTCGTTACTTTTATTTTGTTTTGTGGGACAAAAGTTCCACACTGGGAACCCCTCTCTAATCAGTCAATCAAGTTCTCAGCGCCGAGATCTGTAACAAAAGTATGTAAACACGGTTTGTGGCCATGCAACGACCATCCTATGTCGTCGACCGTGACTATCATGGACCGTAGTGTTAATGGTTGCAGTATTTCGGGGCTGCAGACTATTCTTACACACCAAAAACTTTCACGCAAAAAAACAAAAACAAAAAACAAATCCCATCCAGTGCTCAACAAAGAAGGCTGTCCAGGTTGGTCGTAAGATTTGCTACACACGGTGGGAAAAAAAGTAATTCAATAAAAATCCACAAGTTGCAATTCTTAGAACTATCTACATTATCAAAGCGGTAGAACGGAACTAGAAGAGGAGACAGTGACGTGAACGGTATTACCGGTGCCCTGTAACAATTTCTTTTTGCAACGTCCAAAGTATTATTCGGTGCGATTAAGTTGGCGAATGTTTTGGTGTGTTGATATCACTCTTTTGAAGGGCCGAACCATTCGGAACTTGGCGGCCCCTTTTACCAGTTTTGGTTTTTGATATGATATCACTCCTTTTTTAAAATTGTCTACTGACTCAACTCCACTACCGTGCAGATGTGTAATAAAGTGCCACGTCAACAAGAAATTGGATTTCAACAATTTGCTACTACCTTTTGCCTATAGGCTGAATCATTCTCAACTTGGTCACCTCTTTATAGGTTTTTGGTTTTAATTTTGTTATAATTTGTTTTATTTAGTTAGTTTTGGTGTAATGATATCACTCATGTGAAGGGCCGAACCACTCTCGACTTGGTGGCCTCTTCACCAGTTTTTGACTTTGTTTATTTTGCTTTGTTTTTACAGTTGGTTTATCTTTCGTGAAATGGACGTGAATACAATTTCTTTGCAACGTTGTTTAGATTTATCGTGATACACTAGTGTGTGTCTAGGCACGCACGTCAGTATACACGTTCTCATTGTCCGAACTTCTGCCGTCCAATGAGAGACGATGCCGAAAATACTAACAATGGTTATTACAATATTTTCATACTTACGCGCCCTCCCACGCCATCCCCGTTACACTCCCAGACTCCAAACCATAAAAGGTACGAAGTTCGTATTATACTGCACCCATTCGTCCAATTTCATAGCTGGCAGCCTTCCCGTTAAGATGAATAATCACCCTATGGGATTTAACTATGGGGTGCACTTTAATTTACGGAAAAATGTTGAAATAGTAAATAATATATCAGCTGAATAGTGGGATCGAAGATTGAAAAAAAAAAATGGAGTGGCATCATATCAACAACCAAAACTTGTAAAACGGCCACCAAGTTAAGAATGAATGGGTCTGCCCTTCAAAGGAGTGATATCAACAGAATAAATCATTCGCCGACTTGCATTGCACCGAGTAAATATTTCAGTAGTTAAAAGAAAATCGCTAATTCTACAGATTAATCTATTCTGACAAAAGATTCTTTGAAGAAAAAGTAGTACGGCCCAAATTCTGTTGACTGTATGCCAGTTGAAGGTACATTTATTTTTCGAACTTACGGTGTCTTACCAGCAACTGTGGTGGAAGTATCGATATTCTAAGGAAGTACTGTAAGACAGAAGGAAATGAAATGCCCTTTGGTAACACATGTTTTTTCCCAATAAATTTCTGGGAGCATTACAATGATTTCATCTGAAGCAACCTGCACTAGTGTACGCTACGACGGCTGTTTGCATATTAAAACTAATACTCGTCCAGATAAAACTGCTTACTTTTGAACCTCATTACACGTTAAGAAAAACATACTTTATAACAAGAAGAGGGGAGTTCCATGGGATTCGAACCGTGAAACCTCCGATTATCGCAGGGGACTTAAATAATGTTTAGAATAAGCCAAAATATATACCAGCCGCTGAAGGAGGCTGGTAGGCTCTGACTCTACCCTGCTGGCACTGAGTGGCAGGGACTTTCTGATTCCCCTTTTTCAATAACCGACAATATTATCTCCTTCAGGCAACGAGGCTCTTCATTGCCTGTACTGCCTGTGCTAACTTAATGTCTTGTTTACGAAATGACGACCCCTACGCATCCAGTTTTTTCATCCTAGCGTTTTGAAGTTCCCTTTACCATTTTTCTTGCCGTAAAAAAGTGGGTTCCACACTCAAAAAATGTCTAACATGCAACAACGATTCTATTTTCTGAGCTGAATCTTTCATGAGATTACCCTCCTGCACGTCGCGCGCCCTTCAAAATTTAGAATTCACGTGCCAATAAAACATTGCTGTGGTCCAAAATTGCCGAATGGTCTATTCTAAACAATTACAAGCCGGCCCGTATAAAGAACAAGCGCTTAGCCGCAGACCAAATCTTCCATGTTAACACCTTTCGCAGGTCCAGGCATGATCATGCGAAAAATGGCGCCGCAATAGTGTTTTTTGACCGTACTTTTTTATTTACCCTAAACAGATAAGTATGAAACACCGACTGAGGAGGCGCACATCGAGATTTCTGTAATCTTAAAACGTATGATGCAAGTAATCGTGAAACTCCGGGTGTGGGCTCATTGTGTGTGCGACCACACATGCCAAGACATGTACGACGCATGCGCTAAACTTTAACACGGAGGATTTGATCTGCGGCTATACGCTTTTTGTTTTGGGTACGAACAAGTATACCTCCAACGGAAACTAAGGGAGGCAATTAGCCTACTTCAAGGTCTCAAGGAGAGTTATAAGCGTACTAGCGCTTATTACTTAAGAATTTAACAGCTTTAAAACGGAGGATTTGGTCTGCGGCTATGCGCTTTTGTCTAAAGACGGGTGAAAAGCCGCCCTGTCTAAAGAAGGGGGACTTTAGACATAGCTATGGCGTTCTGTTCCCTCGATTATGTCTGTCTCCATCCCTCTTCTCCCTCTCCCGAAATCCTCCCCGAACGTAATGTACGCACTTTTAAGCAACCAACATGTTCCGATGAATTGTAGGCTATCGCTAGAAGAAGCCCGTGCTGCGCACGGATGGTGTTGGATGCACAACAGAATTCCGACTAATCAAATTTTTGCGCATACTGACTAACAAATACTATTTTCGTTCTTTTCACCCACTCAACCAACGCATCCCATCAGTCCTTCCTCCCCGACCCCTTTCCCGGACACGGTTTCCGCGCACGAATATTTGAATATTTCCATGGGCAATAAATAAATAAGCTTTTGTAGAATAAAGATCAAACCTTTAGCCCGGCGGCTTTGGCAGAAAGTAAATCGCCGACAGCGCCTCATTAGTGTTTTGTTTCATTTACAGAGGTCTTATTGCAGCCGACCACTTTGCAAGATAGCAATGATAAGCGGCCACGGCTTTCGTTAAGTGCACAACTTTTTTTCCAACAAATTATTGGAGTGCCTATGATCAGTCGAATTTCGATATATTTGACTAATTTTTTCATGAATCAAGTCGACGCCAGTCTACTTGGAACCTATCCTTTATTATAAAAGATTTGTTGACGACTCTATCGCCTTGGTTCCCACTAAAATACGTCATATTGTGATTCAGCACCGAAAGGGATTTCACCCCTCGCTCCAATTCACTATGGAAGCACCTCATCAAAACCATATTGATTTTTCTCGATATTAAATTAATAATCAGTAAGTCCAGGAATATTGAATTTGGCCACTATAGGAAAACTCTGCCAGCAACCAGATGTATCCCCTACAATTCCTACGTACATCCTGTTTACCTGCATAACGGCTTTAAACAAAAAAGAATTAATGCGTATCAAGGCGCGTACCGGCAACCAAGAACTATTAATTGATGAATTTCAATAGCTGTACTTTAAATACAAACATAATCATCACGGTTGAAAAAATAATAATTTCAAACTATTTGTATGTGCGATTAACTTGGCTAATAGGATTAACCTTGGCGGCCTTTCCCTGGTGGAATGATATCACTACCTTCAAAGGCCGACCATTTTTGGAAATTTGGCGGGTTTTTCTACCAGTTTTGGTTTTGGGTGGATTGTAGCCTACTCGGCTATAAGTGTCCCAAAAGTCAGGGATACAGCGTGTTCATGCTGATATACTGGGGAGTTTTATCTTTGTTCATGCTGATGGTAGACCATTAGCATGAACAAAGATGAAAATCCTAGGTATATCGGCATGACCACCCGAAGTATCATCCGGGTGACCCCTGATTTTTGGGACACCCGGCATATCGGAGCAGCAACATAGAATCAAACACCCCAAAACAAAACTTGTGAAGGATTCACGGCGCCAAGCTTTTCGTCGTTTTCGGCTGTTTGAAGTCGTGATATCAAATGCCAAGCTCTTTCGCCAAGTTAATCCCACTGACAAAGACTTTAAACGTTACAGGAAATACCTGAAAACTGCTCGGTGGGATTAACTTGGCAAAAGAGCTTGGTGTTTCGATATCACGACTTCAAACGGCCGTAAAGCCTGGCGGGAATCCTTAACAAGTTTTGTTCTGGGGAGATTATAAATATTTCCCGTCCTCCCGTCTTCCTCGCTTTTTCCTCCCAACACGACTTGAGGTTCTTCCTTTCCAGCAAATTGTTTTTAGGTTTTATTTTTTTTTTACCTTGTTGCTGCCATTACGGTCAGATTTTGACCTAGTGGTAAATGACATTTTATTCCGCCTTTATTTCTTTGATTTAATTTGCTTGACATGGTAATAATAAGAATAGGTTTATTCGGCAAACGGCCCGAAGTTCTGTATGAACTTGTGTGTGCCGGATTACAACATCAAAAGTATATACAAGCACATGGTGCCAGGAAAATACAATAATAATATCATGTTTCAACAGTGAGGCAGTAACTGTTCCCTCTCTAAGAAAACTAAGGGAGCATCGCTTCCTCGCGTTCCCGTTTACTACTCTAAGGGCGCGTTTACGCAAGGACAATTTTCTCGCTCACTAGCTTTTACTTGGTCAATACTAAATTTGCTGGTTGTTTCTCGCCTTTGTCGGGGAATGCGGCGTTCAAGTTGTCTACACGTAGTAACCATGGCAACAACGCGGACGCAAATTTTCTCCTCGTGCCTCGTGACACGACGTACGATGCTCGCAACATGACAGCGTCGATTTATGACAACAAGAAAACAATTTTTACTGCAGTACATAACGACAGACAGATTCCTGAATACCGGCATTCGAAGGTTTGTCTTCGAATCGATAACTACGAAATGGACGTCATGTTGGATTTTGAATTCTCGCTGCGAGTAGCTATTTATTCTGCCGGAGTTTGATCACTGCTAGAAGCTGTTTTTTTCAGCGAGAATAGCAAATTTTTTAAATAGCGTGAAATGGCAACAATGTTGTAGCAATGTTGAAAATTACTGTTGCACTTTGTTCTTTGTCCGTGTTGTTATTTATAATACATTTAATTTGTTGTCTATTACCGCAATCATTTAATAGAAATGGGAAATTAATCGTAAATAAATAACGGTTGCCTAGCAAATAGCTTTTGGCGAGTGAGAAGGTCTCTTTGCATAAACGCGCCCTAATGGTTTTTTATAAATTTGAGTGGTGAAGATTCCACTTTTGAGGTCTAGAATTGTAATTTTCTTCTCGTTTGGTTAGAGGTTTTCTGCCTCCCCCTCCCCCCACCTTGAAGAAGCCTACAAAATTCATGACTTTACCTCAAGAGGGCTCGTAAAGTCTACGACCTTCCCCCCACCCCACCGCAGGTAAGAAATATATCCAGTCCCTTAAAGGGATATACCTCCCAGCGCCATTTTTTTTCGATCTTTCACATCAAGTACGGCCCCAAAGGTCTATTTACTTACCGTTAGTCTTTCCCTTGCTAAAAAACCGTTTTAAAATGTGGCGTCTAGGAGATTTTCTCTTGAATATTGTTAACTATATTTAAGAACGACCCGTCACTAAATGATGCAATGCGCGCGTACAATAATCATGACGTTTCATCTCTGTGTGTACATCTACTAATTTTCTAATAATTACCATGAGATCTACAATTTAATAGACTAATGCGGTAAAAATTAAAATTAATTATTCCAATAGATCGCCGAAGCAAAATTATAAGACACTAGTCTAGAAAATTATAAATTGTGATTTTAAAATACGAGAATCATTCCGGTTTTTGACAACACTATCAATGGGTTCACGCTGGCTGGACTGTTAGGCGCAATGCCAATTGAGACAGTAGCTATGTTTTTCACTGTGAGGAACGAAGCTACCGTCTCAGTTGACCTTATAACTGTGGTAAATACGCGGATGTGATCTTCGCGTGGGTGTTGTGAGGCAGGCGGAAGGTTATAAGGCAGCCAGATGTTGCCTTAACGAGTTATCGCCCACATTTAATTTTGTCGATTTTATTCAGTTGGTACCAAGTTTTCACCTGCACATTGCTTTACCGTCGTTACCCCCGCGACATTTATATCTTAGAGCTGAGAATGAACCTTCACTGACCTTTTGTCGACTAAGCGAAGCCGCTCACGTTCTGTTAAATAAATGGTATGTCCACAAATTGTGCGTCGACGTCTGGAATTATATGAATTCCACGTGCGTGTATACACAGAAAAAAAAGTGAAAGAAGGCGTACACGAAAACTTAGGAACGAAGAGCTAATTATCCTTTTGCGGCATCCCCAGTAGTGCACAAGAACGGGATTAATATTTAAAATCGGCTATGGATTGGGACCTCTTGTGTTGCCATCATGCCAAACTTCTTTTAAAAAAAGAAATGTGAAAGAATGAAGGTGTCACTACCACCCTCTCAGAGTTAACACAGATGCTCGAAAAATCGAAATATATACTTTAAAAAAAAAAATGGTAGGCTATTGGAAAATCCTAGTTCGTATTTATTTTCCCGCTGTGAATTCATGGTAAAAGACATAAAAATACAATCTTTTTTTCGCGGTTACAGTAAGCCTTCTACTCATTTGAATGACGGTTTCACCATTCTTGGTTTCACCTGTAGTTAGATTTTAAATTCCCATTGTTTGTTGGTTCGTCGGAAAAATGAAAATGCTGCCTATAGGCAAAATGAAACGTCAGACTCAATAAGCAGAAAACTTACAACTGCGCGAAAAAAAATTCCGGTCTTTTTCTTATACGGGAAAGTATTTGAATTACTGGAAGAAAGTATTTTCACTGAAAAATACTGGGAAATCCGTGTGAGCACTTCGTAGGAATTTTTTCACACCCACATCACATCAAAAACACAATACTCTCAAAATCATGCCTTTCTCGATTGCTTATTACCTTAGCCACTGCAAACTTTATTTTTACTGATGTGTTACCATCGTGAGAGAATACAATTTCTGGATTAAAAAACTGCTTCCATTGAACGGGAGGGGCTGTGATGATTTCTCTTCAAAGCAATTCCAAATTAAAATATGGAAACTTCTAGCGCAAATGCTTAACTCTTCAGTGCATACTGTCATATTAAATAAATACAGATGCAAACCTATTTACGTTGCATTTTGGACTTATATGTCAGACTGCCTGAGCGGGGAATCGAACGCACGACCTTTGAAATCAAAGGCCGAGGTCCACCGCTGAGCCATACTGCATGACATGGCCGTGCTAGTATGGCTCAGCGGTTGGGTTTCGGCCTTTGATTTCAAAGGTCGTGGGTTCGATTCCCCGCTCAGGCTGTCTGACATATAAGTCCAAAAGGCTACGTAAATAGGTTTGCATCTGTATTTATTTAATTCATCTTGAGCCATTAGCTTTTCCGTCCTGTATACTGTTACATTGTTGGAAACGTTCAATGGTTGTAACTACCCAAAACCAAAACTGTTATAAGGGAAGCCGCCAAGTTTTCAAAAAGGGTTGGCCTTTGGAAGTAGTGATATCATTCACCTAGGGAAAGGCCGCCAAGATTAATCCTATTAGCCAATTAATTGCACCGACTAATAGTTCGAAAGTTAAATGAAAACTAGAACATTGCCTCTCGCGGTAGCAATCTTCAATTTTTTATTTAATGTCCAAAGTATTAATCGGTGCGATTCAGTTGGATAATTAGATGAACCTTGTCGGGCTTTCCCTGGTTGAATGATATCACTACTTTCAAAG
Organism: Lithobius niger; assembly: GCA_023313725.1. Taxonomy (NCBI): domain Eukaryota; kingdom Metazoa; phylum Arthropoda; class Chilopoda; order Lithobiomorpha; family Lithobiidae; genus Lithobius; species Lithobius niger. The sequence continues at coordinate 20,463 of JAHWFP010113076.1, forward strand.
ACCGACCCTTTTTGGAAACTTGTCGGCTTCTCTTATGCCAGGTTTTGTTTTGGGTTGCTGCGGCAGGTGCATAACGATAATCACGCATGACGCTGTACTGTCCATTGTTGGGGGCTGTATATTGTTGTGGTGATCTTAGCGGTTGGAGTCCTTTTGTAAATGTTTGATTTTGGGTAAAACGTGGGCTAACTTTAACGTTGGCCTGGTCCCAAATAAAAGTATTCATTTGAAGTGCAAATGGCGTTCTTGATCAAGAGATCCATGAGACCTTCGTCCAACATGGGTGGATATCACAACTTTCATAGACTGTGAATGTACAAAAAGTCACACCGTCTCATCTTCTTCACCTCTACCTTTTTTTTAGAGGAATTTTACGTCTATAAATTTTCACAGTGGTAATTTTCACATTTGCCATTGCCCAATTAGCCGTTACATCAGCCTAATTGGCGCAATTTGCGAACTGCCAAGATTTAGTAACAAATCACGGAGGTTCCGATTTCCGTAACGTCAGGAAGGGTTCACGGACAATAGTGTGTTGCAACGCCACAAAAACAGCTAGTGTACAGTGTTGCACGCTATTCTGCAGTGTTTCAACAAAACGCCAATGTCAGAGTTGTAAAATTGAGTTATACGTAATTATACGTAATTCAAACAAAAGATATTGTGACAAAATTATTTAACATTATTTCATTAAAATTCACTGCCTTTCTTATTCGAAAAAATAAGACAGAGGTACCATTAAAGTAAATAAAAAGCTTAGCAATGAGCCAAATTTTAAAGTTGCACTGTATGTGCGATAAGTGGAGACTTGGGTCGATTTTGATATCAATGATGATATCAAATGTCCGAAACGTAGCGAGTTTTTGTTTACGATTTATTGCTTTTGGGTTTATATTTATTAACAGAGTAAGTGCATGGTAGGAGTCCAATATAATAAAAAAAAAAACAGACGGCCTGCAAACGGAGATGCCCTTACCACAGTTCATACTGAATGCTGGCTTTCTCAGGTCTAAAGTACACGAATTTTCCGGGAATTAGGAAAGGGGAAGGGGGGGGGGGGGAACAGGGCGCCCTCACCCCCATACAGTGCGAGAAAATTGTCGTAGATCAGTTAAAAAATGAAAAATAGGAGCAACTGAAGGGAGATGCGCTGATTAAGTATGCGAAGCGAACGAAAATAAGAATTTGTTAGCCATATGTAGCACACCCCCTGATGGGACATACGCCTTCCATTAGCGGATTATGGCTTTTTATGCAGCATAGGCACACAAGAACGGGCTAGTGCAAAATGTGCTAAAAAATGTTACTGTCGTAACTTAGTTTGGTGAAGCATAGACAAACACATGAGCAACCAAACCTACCAAAACGGTGTATCAAACACCACCCGTGGTTAACACATTTGCGTGCCTATTTATTTAACAGTGGGAGTCTATCACTTTGATAACAGTAAACGTGCCATCATGACCAGGCCAACATGATATAACGATCAGCCACACGACGTAAAACATGACTTCCACTCAAGGTTACTGCTTGTGTGGACCCGGGTAGCAGAAACAAGCCAGTATGAAGTGTCCGAAAAAATGTGTTTGAAGAAACTTAATTTCGCAGAGCACACACACACACACACACATGCATACGAGCAATGAAACCGTACCTATTTACAAACGGTTAGATAGATACAGTTAGTTACAAGTACAAATCAGCGATGCACACAGATTTCCGGCTAACGGACCGGTCATTATGTATCGCCGTGGGGGGGGGGGAAGGAAATTGGGGGGTAGTCATGAACTTTCTGGACCCTCTCGAGGGGGGGGGGTCATAAATTTTTCAGGTCAAGTCATGAGGGGGAGGGGGTCAAAACACGCTGACCAACTGGAAGAAAAAGTCATTTTTGGACCTAAAAATGGCACTTTCAGCAGTCAAAATTTTTAAAAACGCCTCAGCTTCTGGGAGGCAAGCTCCCTCCCCTCCCAGACCCACCATGATGTAAGTGTTTACGAGGTCTTGAAGCTATTAGTACCAATACTACAAGTATAGTTTTTACAACAAAGAACTTTATAGAAAAGCCTCGGCGCCTGGTTTCTTGGCTTTGTCTTTCAGGTGCTGACTATGTTATGGCTATGGGCATACCAGCAAACAGTGTGTTCATCATACTTATTGTATGAATCTTAACAAGAGATGAGTGTAAAGAACATTTTTAACCCAACATATGTCGTTTCGTTCAAAACGAGACACGTTTCCTTACAATTGGAAACTGTCGGTGTGGAGAGCTACTTACTTAATTTGGCTACAGCATTAATCTTGGCTACACAAATCATTTGAAGACAGTCACAATAGGTAGGCAAAAAGTACATTTTTTCGGGGGGTCACATAATTTTTGGACCTTGAGTGGGGGGGGGGGGC
>JAHWFP010113076.1:43320-91947 GCA_023313725.1 Lithobius niger
GGAGAGGGACAGGGGAGAGAGAGTGGGGTAGGAGAGGGACAGGGGAGAGAGTGGGGTAGGAGAGGGACATGGGAGAGAGAGTAGGAGAAGGAGAGGGACAGGGAAGAGAGAGAGTGGGGTAGGAGAGGGACAGAGGAGAAAGAGAGGGAGGAGTGGGTGAAGAGACGGCGAAGAAAGGGAAGGATGAAAAAAAGGGAAATAGTCGAATTAACGTCATTTTCAACTGTCCTAATGTTATTTAGGAGCCACGACACTTTAGAAAACAATGGGCTTCAAACAATTAATTCAATGTGTTGTTTGGCCCACAACAAGAGAAATCAGTTGAAAATACAGATTCAGTATTCAAACAAAAAAATTGTCGTTTACAAATAAAGTAAAAGAATTTACAAATAAAATTTCCGAGATGTATTTTGTGAGGCCAATTAGAGGATTCTAGGTGATTCTTGGCGTAGGAGGGGAAGAGACTTGCCTTGGTGTTTCATTTTGCCCATAGTTTTCTGGCCCTTTGTGACTTCACATGCATACGCTTCTTCCAAAACATATATCGGGCTTTCCACTAGTTTGTAATAATTGTATAGTTGTAACGTTGCTGAAAGATGAATAACTGATTTCCAAGATAAATTTCTTTTGTAGTTTCTTTTGCCAAAAAGCACTTTTACCCCTTTGTTAAGGGTTCTATGTAGCATCTGAATTAAGTTAGCTGAAGTTGATCCAATGGTGTATCTGCCCTTGGAAATGATCTAATCTTCATAGAGAGTTTATTTTACAGTTTTCTAATATAATCCCTGATCATCCTTGATAATCCTTGATTAAATTTTTCGATTTAAAGTTTCAATATGATCTTAAAACTTACAATTATGATCTATTTCGAAGCCAAGGTATTTTTTTTTGTGTGGTTTGTTTTAACTTTGCAGGTTTAGATGGCGTTTTTTGGGCAGCTGATGTTATGCAATAATATAGAACAATATTTTTTGATCATATGCGAAGTAATGTGCATAAAGCATGTTTTTTCTGCACTCATATTAAGTATATTTTCTGTAAAATAGGAATTTATTTTATCAAATTCGCATAGTGCAAGTTTTGTACCATCATTTCTTGATTAAATTAGTTAACATCATTCAGACGTCATCTGCATAAAAAGTTAACAAACTAGTAAAATTGTGGTCAGTAATATCGTTTACGTGTATCAAAAACAGTATCGGCCTGAGTACCAAGTCCTGTGGCACACCATATTTAACTTCCTTCCACGTTCTGTAAGTGTTGTCAATTTTACACTGCTAGTTCTGTTCCTAAGACAGTTTATCAAGATATTTATTTAAAAGTTTGCCTCTAGTAACACCATGCTTAAAATTTTCCTTAGAGAATTTCTTTATCAAGTGCGTCAAACGCTTTTTTTAGGCCAATTAAAATAGCTCCAACGTGGTTCCCTTCATGCAAAGTGTGATTGATGTTGTTTTTAATATATTTTTAGTGCATCGATGATGCCTTTATGTTGTTGGAAATTCAAACTGTTGTTTATTTAGGATGTTACTCTTATATAGAAAATACGTTATTCTGGCGGCAACAGATTTCTCAACAATTTTATTTAGCACTGCAAGGCCTACCATTTATTACATTCCACCAGTGGGGGCGTTAGTGGTCATTCTCCTGAAGCTAAGATCATAATGAACGAGAACAAAAAAAACACGGTTGTTAGCGGTTTTAAATGGTCAATAGACACTACAGATTTGGCAGAAGAATTATTTTGAATTTTTTTTATCCTATGTAATGTTTCCAAAACATCTGTGTTCTTCTTCTTTCTCTGAAATTGCCAATTTAAAGCAAAAAAATACAAAAAAGTAGACACCAAGCAGATTTTCTAGTTTTTGATCACCGAGTCAGTCCTTTAACCATTTTAAAAGGTGAATGGAACCTCCAGTTTTGTTGCTACAGAACTTTGGCATTTAAAAAAAATGTTCGTGCATGTTAAGAAACTGTTTCCGCTGAGAGAAGGTCGATATAAGACTTTGGTTAAAAGGGAAAAAAACGTGAAAAGTAGGGGGGTGGGTGGGGGCAAGCGTTTGGTTCATTTGATCAATGGTGAAAGTAGCGATTGACTATGGCTTATTAAAACTTGGAAGGAAATTCGAAATAAGCAGCATGAATTATGAGCAAAATTTTAAGACTTAGTAAAAGTATTAGATTAACAGGAACTGATCCCTGATTAAGGATTTACGGTGAAGTGATTTTTCACTGTATCCCATTCATATTTCTTGTTTTAAAGCGCTTTTCCATCAAGTAGAGTATTTGTTCCAATGAAACCAGGTGCAACGGTCCCTATCAAATGGTAGACCGTTTCAATTACCCTTGAAATAAAAGAAGACATTCCCACCTTTTGAATGAATTAAATTGGAGTCGTCCACTTGAATTAGAAACGACGTTTACAGCCATTAAATAAGCCAAAATGGCCGAAAATGGCCCTAAATTACCGTTTTTCTCGAAAACCGTAACAGATATTTAAAAAAAAGGTATTGGACCTAAATTGTAGATATTATTGTAAAAAATTGTATCCCAACAGTTTTTTGAGGATTCCTAATGGTTTTTGCGTAACAAGCCAAAATAGTAAAAACTTATTAAAAATTGGGTACCTTTTTAGCTATTTTTGCTTCAATTGATAGGCTAGTTCGGCAGCATAATGTCTGTAGACAAGGATGCGTAACCGAAAATGTGTAGGGAAATAAATAAATAAAAACGCATTTTAACACTACATACTAACACAACACTTATTACGAAATTATAACGAATTCTCCACCTGAGTGATCAGGCTATAAGTATTTGTGCGCATTTAATTACACTATAGGAGGCCTCTTCCTACTGAATGGGCTTCCTGTGGTGAGGGCCTCCATGTGGTGAGGGCCTACATGGGGATCCCACTGCTCCTAACGCAACAATAGTCAGCTTTATTTCAAGCATAAACACGTGTCAGGCATTATAAATGACGCAGTGAAATACAGTAACAACCACGACATTGGCATTAAACCAATGGTCATCAGTTTACCCATCTGCATTATAATCGCCCCCCCCCCCCCTGGGCCCCGGGGGCCACGGGCGGGCGAGGTGGACAGCAAAGTGCCCCAAGCCCTCACTAGCCAACTCTAAATCTTTAAATAAACTGTTACCATTAGCGACCACACCGGGAACAGAGCTTGATACCCCCTCCTTATTTTCGTTCGTTGCTCTTTTTCAGATTTGTCTCGCAGTAGTTTGGCAGTAATGCTAATGCCCTGCCATGGCTCTGGTCTTATTGCCTTGTGATCTGCCCACATGGCCCACGGTACAGCGCCACTTGAATCAACTGAAACAGGCTGAAACGACGCACCAGTTGCTGGATGGCATGCTCAAGCTCCATAATCTGTGCTGGTAAGAGAATTATTGTGCTAGCTTGCATGCTTGCTTGCTTGCTTGTCCTTCTTCCACAGTGCAATAATATAGATCAGTGACATTAGCCGCCATATTGGCACCAGTATGGGTTTTGAAGGGCATAACTACAAGGTGCACTACATAAAAATGGAGGGAAAACAACGGAAGAGCGGATTTCTTAGGCTTAAAATAACGTTGTTTTCTCCAACAACAAAAATCGCGCGTTTTAGGTCTAAGAAATCACTCTTAACAGCATCGGCTTCAGTATGATGCCCTTCTGTTTCTGTCCGCAGTGCCCCTTGCAGTTAACCCATTAAGGCTCCACCATAGAGTTATACACAATAATGCTACGTCGTCTCACTGCTCTATTAAAGAGTGGTACAGGATATCCTGCACTGCAAATCAACCAATTAAATTGCTGCTTGTTATGGAAAAGACTAGCCAAACTGCGTGCTTATCAAAGGCTATGTTTTAGACTTGGCACACCCAGGGTAAAATTGGCCGATGTTTTGTCAGTCGAAAGCCAGTAATTTATAACCTCTATCAGTACTGTAGCTAAAACACAGTAAAAAACAAACAACTAGAACAGCCAATAAATAATATAGAAATTAATAAAACTGTTGATAGGCTACTTTTTTTTTATCCTTTTTAAACGGATAAATAAAAGGTACCCTACACTTAGTTGTTTGTCTTTTGTGTTGTAGTGAAGATCCTAAATAAAAGTTTTACCCGTTAAAAATGAACGTATTTTGTGGGAGGGGGGGGGCGCTCATGAAGGTTGTAGGAAAAAAAGTCATAGGAAAAAAAGTCACAGAAATTAAGCCACAGGAAAAAACTCACAAATTAACCGTCACCATTTTAAACTGACGTGTTTTTTGCCGAGATACGCCGTGTTAGGACAGTCCATTCGAACAACATCCCTCATTATGTATTCACAAGCTAAAGTTTATTGACTCTAGGTAGTAAGCCTCATTCCCCCCCCCCCCTCTAGGTAGTTACTATTTATATGATATTTACATTAAATATTATTATTTATTGATTATATTAAAGGTTCGTTAATTCTCGTTGAAAGTTAATAATAGACCTGTACGACATACCAGTTGGGACTGGCATTCCGGCTTGTGAAATGAGGGATGTTGTTCAAATAAAATGTTGCAAAATGATGTGTATCGGCGCTGAGACACGTCACTGCCCTTACGAATACGCCTGTTCCATCAATTGTTTCCCTTCTATGTGGAATTTGTACGACGCTACTATCAACAACAAGCCTAGAACTCAAAATAGTTTTGAAACATGGAACAATAAGTATTTCAACCTTGATGGTCATTACTACCCGTCAATCTGGCCCCTTATTGAATGGTTTCAACATGAAGAAGCGACAATACACATTATCATCTTGCAAGAAGCTGTTGCCTCACAAAAGAAAAAAAAAACAAGACAGTAAAACGTCGCTATATCAGACTTCAAGAACTGGCATATTCGGAACTGAATCATCAACATTGACCAGAAGCCCTCAGCCCCGTCAGCTAAATATTTGTACAATCATCACTTTGTGACTTTTTTTCCTATGACTTTTTTCCTAGGCTAATTTGTGACTTTTCTTCTGTGATTTTTTTCCTGTGACTTTATTTCCGCGCACCCTTATGAATGACTGCTTTCGAAATGTATCACCTTCATTATACATAGGCGCATTTGGATAATAACAGCCTACATGTAATCCGTAACATCTTGCCAGCCACTCCACCCCCAAACTGTAATTTCTTGATCCTCCCTGCCACCAACACACGAAATTTCAGCTGGCCGGGATTGGAGCAGTTTAACAAGAAGTAATAAAAATTTTGGTGGCGCAGCTAATTAGTTTTCCAGCAAAAAAACTTTTTCTTTTGTTTTGGATGGAAAACTAATTAGCCACTCCAACAAAATTAAAATTATTAATGGATTCTTTCCCGAATGCTCTTATTTCGGTGATACGAAATTTTATACACATGTGTAGCAGCTTCGTAAGCTATTATGTACTATTTAGATTATTATTATTATTATCATTATTATTATTATTATTATTATTATTATTAATATTATTATTTAAAGAGTGCCCATGATTCATTAATATTATTATGCAGACCTCTATGCTCAAGTAGAAAACATTTTCTGAAAGAATTAAAACTGCTACTAAAAGAAAAAATAAATTAATAACTGTAATACAATCATAATTGGTTATATTAATTTGAATACATTGAAAGATACGAAAATATGACAGCTGCTTTTTGGGCATACGTCTATGATAAGACAGAAATAAGGGAGGAATTACGAATGAATAAATGTGTTATGTCATGTTAGATTATTTTTTTTTATTAAATATTATAATTATCTGAGCAAGGGCTATGTTGTTAAAATTAAATTGGCATATCACTATGTCACCGTATTAGATATGTGGGATGGAAAATTTGTTCGAAAGGAACATAAACTAAATAATAATTATAATCAGATACTTAACCACAACTGGTTACAGAAATTTTGAATAAAAGGAACTGGAATTTTTAAAGAGTTAAACCAGCCAAAACAAGAGTATGAAAAAAATTGAGAAAAATTTACGACAATATATGAAGAAAATATGGTACAAATGAAATAAAAAATTAGCAAAGGAACAGGAATGGATGAATAACTCATTGTTGACCCAATTAATCTGAAAAACAAATTATGGAACAAAATTTCTAAGGCAAATAATCCGTCTGACGACTTAACACGTAAATAAGCAGAAGCAAGAAAAACCATAATAGAAACTAAGAACAATTATTTTAATAAGTTTTTTTTCTGAAAATAAATTAGACTCTAAAAAATATGGGAAAATAACCATTACTTTGAAAAACAAAAAAGATAGTATAGATGAACAAATAAAAAAGAATTTCAGAATGCCAATGAGAGAAAATTGTAATAAATTTGCAAAACAGTTTGACAGCCAAATTAGTACCGGAAAAAAATAAACTAAAACTATAAGAAACAAAAGAACAAATGATGTAATCAGTGGTTTTACAAAACCAATGAACATTTTTGACCCAACTAAAACAGAGACTCTGAACATCTTAAATGATATAAAAATAAAAAATAAATACTGTTGGAATTGATGATATTTACACGAAACATTTAGTGGAAACTGAGGAAAATAAAAGTAATTTCTTATAACTTTAATAGAGGCAATTATTAAAACTAAAATGTGGCCATATAAATTAAAATTGCAGATAATTAGACTTACTTACAAAAAAAGGAAATATGAAGGAGTGTATAGTAATATCGGCCTATTGTTCTTTTGCCAGCGATTAAAATAATAGAAAAATATTTTCCAATACAATTAATATATTTTTTTAAAGTTTGATCCTATTTCTAAAAGTCAATTTGGCCATCAAAAAATAAAGATACTGTTGTGAAACATTTTATATTTTGTATGCAGACGATATCATTATTATACCTACAAAATTTGCAAAATGATTTTAATATGGTTAATGAATGGTTGCATAATAATGTTTTGTTTTTAAGTAAGGAAAAGCCACATTTTTTTAATAAATTAACATATCACATATGATAAATGAAACTGGTGGTATCTACAGGGATCATGCAGAAAAACTAAAAGTAAAGTATTGCAGGCGAAATATTTAGGAATGTGGGTTGATAAGTATTGGAAATTTGAGAAACATGTCAAGAATTTGATAAGTAAAATTAGAAAGAGAATTTTTCTTTCAGCAAAATGAGGACCATGGTCGACTTACACTGAAAAGGCTCCGGCAAATCAAAAACGAAACCGAATTACACTGAGAATTACCCTGCAAATCGAAAGTGAAACCCTAAAACGAAATCACTTCGGAGAATCGTTTTGCGGAAAGAAAAACAAAAATTCTCTAACCGAATTCCACTTGTGCTTCTATGAAATTTATAATTTGTGCGTTTTAGCACTCAACTCTTTTCCAACAAATTTCCTTCGACCTTCGGTCTCGGGAAATTAAATGTGGAAAGGAGTTTCGTGCTAAAACGCAAAAAATATCGAGTTCATAGAAGCACTCGTGGTATTATAGCTGATAATACCTTTATTATACAAAGTTCGGAACTGTTTATCAATCAAAACGAAAAAAATGCCCGTTTGATTCTTGGATAATGCCACAGATTAGTTATGGATGTAGTATACTGTATGGATCAACAACAGAAATATTTATTGAACGTATGCAAAACGTGCAAAATAAGGCCACGGAAGCTCTGTTTAATACTAACAATATACACACAAAAGAGTTTCTAAAATTAACTAATATACTAAACGTTAAACAATTAGAAGACTACCAGTCCATTACACAGAATTATTAAATTACGGATTAGAAAAATTATGTTACAAATGACACCAGAACAGAAGGAGATTGGCTTAAAATTCATTTATGAAGAAACTCGTATGGAAAAAGATGCCAAGATTATTTAAGACCATACATTTTTACTAAAATACCAACACAGTTAAGAAATCTGATTGGTGTTATATGCATGAAGTCAAAAATTAAACAGTGGTTGTTTGATTCTTACTAAATTTGTATTTTTACGACATTTACATTGGGTTCATAACAATCGGAAACACAAAACCACAATAGGAGAACACTGTCGAGTTCTTCTTTAGATTTTCGGTAAAATTTTCGTTCATCTTCTTTGGAAAGTTTCACGCACTAGGAAATGGTCGCTACATCGTTTCCATTTCCTAGTGCATGAAACTCCAGAGACCATTTTCTAGTGCATGAAAGTCCAGGGACCATTTCCTAGTGCATGAAACTCCAGGGACCAATTCCTAGTGAATGAAACTTTCTGAAGAAGGTGAACGACAGTTTGGAGAGAAATCTATCTGCCCTATTCCAATTACACAGACAGAAAACAGGATCATCTCGCACGCTCCCTCCATTTAAAACCAGGGACATCTACATTACAGGAAATCGGGAAAAAGCGGAAGCCTTGAGGGTCGTTCTCGCATCAAATTGTATTGTGGATGATGATGCTTGCCTTGAGTCAACTACCATGTTAAGAAATGCTGCTGTGCATTGTGCAATAGTTTCTTCTCACCAAGTTTGATTAAGCTTATGATCTTAAAATTAAAACCCAACCATCCTTGTGGCCCAGAATGATGTTTTTCCTTCTACAAATTACTGCTCAGATTTGTTACCCACTCTCAAAACTATTCAAACTTTCCTTCCATAAGGGACATCTCCCTGCTGTGTAGTGCTCTGCCCTCGTTGTACCGGATTTCAAGAAGGGTTGTCCGTCAGACGTAACTATCGCCCTACTGCTCTACATCCGTCACTTGCAATATGGAATCAATAATTCGAAATCATATTCTGTCTCTATAAACGCCGTTATATTCTGTCACACAAACTCCGTACATGTCGTATCGGTGGTGACCTTCGGAAATGGATTTCATCATTCTTAAACAATCCCACACAACGAGTACTTGTTGAGTACTTGTTTCATTTTGATCAAACATTATTAGTGGAGTTCCCCCAGGCTCAGTTCGAAGTCCAAGTACAAATGGCATGTTCGGTTTTATCACACATCCCTATGATAAAATAGTGTTCTTTTCTTTTCAGTATTGGATTGGACCCTGATGAAGATTCCACAGATCCCGATCGTTTTCACGGTCTGCAACAGTTCCTTGACACAATCCTAACCGAGTCAGAACGTCAACATTTCTTTGACGTCACGTTACCCTCCTTAATCACAAGTGCCCTCCGGCTGAGATCAGTCAAGCCACTTTCTGGATTACATTTCAGTTTGCAGCAACAAGGTAGGCTAACTATATCTTGACTTTTAAATACTCTTGCATGTAGGGTGAGACGAGACTTACTCAGACTTGTCTCGACATGTCTCAGGTAGTCAAGGAACGCTGTTAATTAAGAGACTTACCAAACACGGTCTTGTAGTTTAGTTAACTGTTGACTGTAGTAGGCACAAGAAAAACTAATTTCAGTATCAATCCTGATGCACTCATCCATAAGCTTAGGGCCATACACACCAAAACATTGCGTGTATCCTACTTACAGCGTAATGCTAAAAGTGACAATACCTGTCTCGAGTATACATTTAATCCACATGACGTGCATCAAATGGGGAAGGCTCTGCGAATAGCGTGGACAAATCCATAGCTAAGTGAATTAACCTAGTCAAACTAAGCCGCATTCATAAGTAGCCTATACAAAGGAAGTTTTGCAGTAGGTTTGAAGGGGAGTTTATACGGCTTGCCTGCTAGCGTCTATTATTTAAAAATTAAAAAAAAATTAAGCAATTTACATGGTGGTGGTTACTGCCTGAAGCATGAATCAGCTAATTTAGCGACAATACTAAAATAACGCTCGGATCGGGTTAGAACAAATCTCAATTCGGCTTGCATATTTCTCTCAATTCTGAATTCGATTATAAATTTAAAAAATAAACACTCGAAACGGTGTATTAATGTTGTCAAGATGAGTAGCAGTCCAAAGACTATAAAATACATAGACGGGTGTTCATGTTCATTGTGTCGGTTGCACACTTGCCCTGGCATGGCTTGGGAGGACAACAGACATGGATTCAAACAAAAAGTCACAAAGTCAGGAAGCAAAAAGGGTGTAAAAAAAGAGGTCCACAGATTCCATATGGACTTTAAGCTTACTTATTTCGCCACTACAAAATATACTGAACTCAGATTCCATATGGATTTTAAGCTTACTTATTCCGCCACTACAAAATATACTGAACTCAGATTCCATATGGATTTTAAGCTTACTTATTCCGCCACTACAAAATATACTGAACTCAGATTCCATATGGATTTTAAGCTTACTTGTTCCGCCACTACAAAATATACTGAACTGATAAAGAATACTCACACCAGAGTTGAGGCACGCTGACGCTAATTAAAGACGGCAAAAGAATTCCGGCCAAAAAAAGTGGTGAAAACAATTAGTCGGTGCTTGTTTTTTTCTTGTACTATTAACGATTTTTTTTTACACCAGCCTGGATAAAAACGAAAGTTGAAAATCTACTTAGTTAGTTAAGAAGTAGGTCAGGTTTAATTTTGTCATGTTGAATGTTAGGCCGACCAGGAGGGTTCCTTTGTCTCTCTTAAACTTTTGTGATCAGAGGATTAGGAATCAAACACGAAAAACGTAGAAAATTATGCAAAAATTTCAAGGATACTGCCATGGGTTCATGCTGTTTTCACATTTTATCACATTCCTACCTTTTTCCACAATTTTTGCTGACAGTACTTTTCATTTTGCGTACTTATAGTCTTTTTTTCACATTTTTCGCTTACCTGTTTTTCATTTTTTTCCCCACTAATTCTTCCTTTCACAATCATGATCATACCACTCTTTCACAGCTCGTGAGTAAAAATTTTTCGTTACTAGTAATCATTGTAATTTCTTTATAATTTTCAGTTATTTTGGGTGGGGGGGGGGGGGGGAGTTATTTCAGGATGCCTTTAAACTTTATTGTTATAAAAATGTTACACCTACGTACTTGTTCTGCTGGTGTATTTCTTAATAACATACTTAGGACAAAATTAAGTTCAAAACTCGACTTGAAACATCAGATATGTCTGAAAAATTCGTAGCAAAAATTTAGCTGCTTGTTTCTACAAGCATTTTTTGAGTACTTTGAAAAATAGCATGTGGTTCTCCTATCTTAGTTAAGTCTTGTTATTCTACTGCTTCTATTCTTATTCTTTTGCTAAATCAGTCTATTTCTGGGCGCACAATTACAGCGGATAATTTGATTGCGTTAACGTGCTTTTTTTTCACGCCACCGCTTTATTTTTCACACCAGCAGCACCCGTAAAACAAAAGCAAAAGTGTGAACTTGTAGCCTACTTGCTTTATACGTTACATTATTTTGCAGTAATGTGGTTGAGTTTGAGATGATGGTGATCGAGCTTTGTTCTCTCACTTTTTAAGAAATATGAAGTTGGCATAATGGTGGCGAATAATTAATTTTCTCTGAATTTACATGTGCCTATTTTTATGCTAAATTTCGTTTGGGGCACAATAATTTTTAATAATCGGAGTTTTTCAGTGTAATCTTCACCTTGTGTTTGTTTCGATAGGATTCAGATCATCTAAATATTTTTTCCCCTTGGACTCATTTCTTCTCTACTTGGATGTATTAAAAAAAAGTCTCCAACTTGCAATACAGAAAAAAAAATGTACCATACACAGAAAATTTGTGTTGTATAATTTTTTTGTTAAAAATGCCTAATATATGTATGTTAGATGATGCTGTTTTTAATACTGTAACTAATAAAGCACGTGAAAAATCCTGTAATGTGTAGCCAGTTGCAAATAATAATCATAAATGATTGGAATTAAAATAATATTGGTCTGTAAGACAACTGGTTTCCAATTTGTATATGATTTTTAGGAATGCTTTGCAATGACATCAACAAACATTAATGGATGAACAACATATTTTATAAATGATAATTTGAGTTTTGTTTTCTTTTTAGCTGACCATGTAGCACTGGAGCGTCACTTTGCACTGTCGTTGATAGCCAATGCCTTTTTCTCAACCTTCCCAAAGAGAACACAGAAAACCCACCCAACACTTCAAGATTTCAATTTTAGCCAATTCTTCATGCATCTAGACAGGTAACACTCCGATTATGTATTAATTTAACCACAGACAAAGCCTACGCAGTTCACACATCATTGGTACCCGAGTGACAAACAATATCGTAGAGAGAAAGCTGACAGCGTGCGGTGGTGAATTTCTATGAACAGACAGGAATCTGGTCAGATGGGACACTTTGATGTTACGTGGTAATTCGGTTTTTATCAATTTTTTGTTACCTCATTGGTGGTGGTGGTGTTTCAGTTGGGCAGAAGCCGTGGTTATCGCTACCTAATAAATGAATTGGAATCTAGTAGCACAGCAGTAAAAAAGAAGCAAGCCAGTAATCTGTTGTATGCCGCAGAGTTTAGAGGTTGTGCCAAAAACTAAGTAGACAGTCAGAGGTCCTTTGAAGCAAACAGCTAAATATTCATGACTGGTGTTGGGAAAATAATAATCTTTGAAAGAACAAAAAAAAAAAAATTAGCTTGAAAAAAAATACCTGTTTTATCATATCAGCATGGCATCACAATCAATATGCAGTAATTACAGCAAAAACCTGCTTTCAGGCACTAGTAGGCCTAACAATTAGGACAAGCTGAACATGTCAATATAAATTATTGATTTAGTGCTAGGACAATGTCTTGAATTGCATGGAGTGCATAGTGCAATAATTTAATACAGATATTATTCGTAACTCCCAAGCAGGGAGGTTGTAAAGACAATGGACTGAAGTAGGCTACTCCATTCCATAGATATTTTACTGAAAGTTGAACTCTTTACTGATGAACACAATTGTTGAGTCATTTTTCAACATAATGAAAAATGTATACACCTGTTCAAAGAATTAACTGAAAGCTAACTTAAAAGGTTAAAAATTATTTATTATTTGAAAACTGGAATAATTTCATAATTTAAAGTATATGCTCAAATTAAAAACATTCACTTACGCAAGTTCGTTGGTGGTTGTTGTTGTGCAAGTCTTATGACTCTTGCCTGAAGAAGACTATCAGTAGAGATGGTCGAAAATTTGAAAGTTTGAATGGTGGAACTTGGACGATTTTTGATTTTGCGTCAGTGACTGTCTTTAATATGAACTTCGACCAAAGTAAAATTGCCGAATTGATTTTAGTTTCGATTTTGTGCTCAAGATTGTCATTTTTCTTGAGTAACCAAAAAGGTAATCCTGGGAAAGTCTCAGCCAGGGTAAAGTGAGAGACTACCAGCCTCCTTCAGCAACACGGCATCTATTATCAACATTATTTTACCCTACCACCCTGTCATGATTGGACGTGTCCTGGTTCATATCACAGGGGCTTGCATCATGCATCACTTGGACATAGGGTATAAATATGCAGTATGTATACATGGAATACATACGCATAGACATACTGCATATTTTATACTCTGTGCATAAAGTATACTTGCGGTTACAAAACATACATTATACTCTGCGGTTTTGTATACAAGCAGTACGTGCTACAAGCCCCAGTGGTTTTAATCCCCCTGGGTTTGCCCTTCCCCTTATTCCATGTTTTTTTTTATTTGGGAGAGGGGTGAGAAATTTATTGTTGTATGCTATAGTAAGCTTAGATACAGAGATGTGTCGGAAGTGATATAGGTAAAAAAAAAAAAAGAAGCACAAGTCGCATGAACACAAAAATTGGTGATATTGTGGTGTTGTCACAGCTTCTTCAGACCCTAAGTTTAAAATATTTTACAAATTTATAGCCTTGTCACAGTCCTAACGATGTATATCCCATGGGAAAAACTATGACAAAACGTCCTTCCCAAGGGTGATATTTTATTGGAACTATGCTGCGTTATGAATTTTTGAACTGTTTTAAACTTAGGATGTGAAGAAGGTTTCACAATAAACACCAAAATGTCACCAATTTTTGTGTTTGTGTGATTCTGACTTTTTTTTTCCTACACTCACTTTTTGACATTCTCGGAGCTCTTATTTTTTTTTATTCATAAGGGAGCATGAAAACAAACTGTGGCATCATTTTGATTTCAATGTGAAAAATGTTACACTTCTTTTAAATTTTAGTTTACGTATATTTTTGTTAAACCCAGTAACGACATCCTACGTTGAATTATGAGCAAACGTGGATCTCGGTAAGGAAAATTGTTTGTAGTGAAGCATAAGAATATTGCATTCACGGTGGAAGTCAAATGTTCTTGTATATTTTGTAAAATGGCTAGTAAACCTTTTTGGGGAATGAAAATGTTAAAATAAAACATGATGAAGGGAAGGTGAGAAAGTAAAGATAACGTTATGGTTGGGTTGTTGCAATAAACTTATGTCGTTGTTGAATAATGAAATTCGGATTTTCCGTCGGGTAACCCAGAATACAATTACACGTGACATAATTATGTTAAACATATGATTCTAACATTTTATGGACACTTTATGGACACAAATGGAAGGTTCGTGAGTGAACAAGTACTAATGAAGCATGGCAATGTGTAAAATTATACACTTAATGTGATGCACTTTAGAAAACTGTCATATTCTGGCTACGTTTGTGGCTTTCTGTTATTTTATTTACAGTTTTCTTTTTGAGCTTTTATTTTACTGATTCGGAATGTTTTTAATTTTCCAGTTGTGAACAGCAAGCGAAATTAAAAAGCATTCTTTATTATTATGACCAAGCAATAACAGATCCACTTGAAGGTCAAATAACGTTTTCACGGCAGGTAAGTTGCCACTTAAATAATTGAACCTCGTTTATTAAACCAGTTTAAAGACGAAGATTAACATTATTACGCATTATATCTTGAAGGTGATTCCTAAGTGGGATAGGCCGTCATTAGATGATTGGTTATGTTGCAGTCGACCTTTGTGCCCACTCATTGTTCGTCATGAAGGACATGTTAACGATTCTGATATCGGAACTTATCAGGTAAAATTACAAGACTTAACACCGTAACTGAACAAAAGTACCATTGTTGCTTAACTAATTTAGCTACATTATACGCTGTAAAGTTGTGGGCATGTGCATTTGTGAAGCTGTACAAAAGAAAACGGTTTATTGTAGAATTATCAAAACTGACTTAGTAACTTGTGGGACCCATATGAAAGTACATTTAGAGCAAGAAACCCATAAGTGTTTTTGCAATCCCGTAAAGTACGCAGTATTGCATTGTTGTAGTTTACAGGTGTTGACCTTGATGCTGTTAAATCAGATCCGAATTCAAGCGGCGAGGTTTTGCTGCCGCATACTTGTTGCAACATTCTGGCAACATTGTTGCTCGACGCTTATTAATGAGATCTAAGCTAACGATGACGAACTTTGCTACTATGCAATGATTCTGTTGCTTCGTGCAGCTCTGGACAGGTCTGCTAGCATTAACCGCCTTCCACCAGACGTATGCTCCAAGCGACACTTTCTTGTTAATAGGTCGATGACGTGAATCGATTTCCACTGTCTCTGACAACAAGCCCCTAACATCTTGGCTGTGTTTTGCGCACCACACTCTAAATTCCAGTGAACCCCCATAAAGCTTGCTTATCATTGCTGGACTTACTTATTTTGTTTTCTTGCGTGTCCTGGTGCGGAGGGGTTAATTTTATTACGCTAATATCACTACTTCGAATGGCAAAACTTTGATGTGTTCTTTCACTCATCTGGGTTTTGCTCTTACACTTTATCTACAGTGTGCCAATGGCAGTTCAAGTATAAGAAGTATAGTTGTTTTAAGTAAACTACTGTATAATTGTTTTAAACGATTTTCGTTTTCATGTAGGGAACTAATTGTTAGTTTTATGTAGTGTTAAAACATGAGACGAGGTGTGACTGACTTCATTCTTGCCTCGTCTTGGTTTTCTTCAGGGTGGTCTCGGTATCTCGTCTCAAATGCCTAGGTGTCATCTCGGTAATTGTTACAATATTGGCCTAGGTGTCGTCTCGGCAATTGTTACAATTTACAAATAACTGCTGTTTATCGAGGGTTTCCTGTTTGGGTTCTGGGTTTCCTTGTTGTTTGGTTGGTTTCACAGTGGTTACCATAGCTGAGTGGTGGCATAGCTCAACCTAGTTCCCTGAAGGAGCTGATCTGGTCCATGACTAGAAAGGGGACCCTGGCATAGCTCTTTGTCAGTCTGTGCCAGTCAGGGTAGTGGAGATACTACCATCCTCCTTCAGTGGCCGCTGGATCCATTTTGGCCGATTCTGGACATTATCTCGGTCCCTTGCGATAATAAGAGATTTCTCAGTTTGCCCCGCTCGTTGCTACACTTGTTACTCCTTCTTAACCGTCTAGTGAGGTTCAAATTTGAGCTGGTTCATCCACACAAGCATCAGTTGCTTCATTATTGAGAGCATGAATAGTAAATATTCTGGAGGCTATGATGGAATCTCATTACAATACATTAAAGAAACGTCATAAAATTCGTGCATTTACCTTTTAAAACTTATAAATGGAATTATTGATAAAGAAATTTGGCCAGACGAATAAACGATTCGAGTTTTAATACCAACTCATAAAAAAGGTAGTAAGAATTTGGATAACTACAGACCGATTGCTCTACTTTCAAATACCAATAAAATTATTGATAAATACTTCATCTTACAGTTAGTAAAATTCTTAAATTGAAATGAGACAGCCTAATTGTTAATAATCAATATGGCTTCAGGAAGGGTAAAGGAACAGCAGATGCACTCAAATTCAATAACGATAAAATTGCTAATTTTACATAATGATTATTCGATTTAGCAGAAAATGTTACTTGGTATCCATTTTTTAACTAAATTCTTTGCTTCCAAATGTAACTTTGTATTGATTAGCTGCTTGGGTGGGGTCCAGGCTTTAGGTGCATTGGCTCGGCACTTAGCATTGACATGAGGCTGCAAGAACCTCATGGGTGGAGCAGGAAAGTTGAAAGACACGAAAATGAGAAAAAAACGAGAAGAAGGAATGGCTCGAACTATTTTTGTGTGAAGGTGCATGTTAACTTTTCATTACAGACCTAAGTTACGTTTCGCTTCAAACGACCACTAGGTTGCTTCCTAAATTAATTTATCGCTGATGTGATGTGTTTCTGGTAATTCATATAATTAACAATTGTGATGATCCAATGAGGATTCTTGGCAACCATGCTCGAAATAAATGGTGGTGTGGGGAGGGGGGGAGGGAAGCAGTTTCAAGACAACCAATTCTGCCTGTTATTAAGCTCCAGTGGTCTCTGTACAACGATTTTCTAATTTTTGTAATTACTGTGCAAGTTACATACAAAATAAAGGCCCAATTTGTAGTAGCTAACCATTATGTTAGAATTAAAACAAGGTAGGTGCTTTAATTGTTTACCTTTACATCCTTCACAGCAGCACTAAAGTGGTTCACCTTATGTAGGTGACAACAAAAACAACTACTGGATCCATAGACTGTTTGGCAATGTTTTGCATGGAAAAAAATTTCACCCCCTAACCTGTTGGTCCTGGTGGAGGTTGCTGCCTAGCTGCCTAGGCCAGTCTGCACCTGAAGACAAGCTATGTGCCTCGTAAAATGTAGTGCGCAACCCCTTTTTTTAACCAGTCGCGTATACTACTGTCTTTTCACTAGTACAAGATTCCAAACTCGTATTTCTTTTCATGCGTCATTAACGAGAAATTTTATTTTCATAATACTAGGGTAAATGCACTTACATCATAATGTGTAATGTAGTCTACACACACATTAAAAATTATTAATTACGTTATAAATATAATCAAAAGGAATGATAGGGATTTGCTACTGTTAAAACTCTTGGTATCATGACTAATATGCTTTATTTCCCATCTAGATTTGTTTTGCAAGTTGTAAGGTTGGCGGTAGCACCTTGTCGAACGGATATAATGAGGTAAAAGCTTACATGAACTTGGTTTTAATAATTTCTAACCTTTTTTTACCCACTATAAATATTTTTAATGTTTCTTACAATGGCACAAAAGATAATTTGAAGTTCACAGCCTAGGTAATTTATGTTACAAATTATTTATACAACACACAACTTATTACATAATGGCAATTTAGCAAGTAATGATGTAGAAAAAGAGGTCCATTTCACCTCCCTATTGGCTGACTTACAATAAAAATGCTTGGCTAATGTTTTTAATTATGTGGTAATATAATTTTCTGTAATACCAGATGCACTGTCAATTTCACTGAAGAAAGTGCATTCAGTTTTCAGCATTAGTAGTTGCAAGAAGCTGTAATGAAATTTTTTTTTTGTTTCAATAAGCTGGCTGAGCAATTAGCTGGTACTTGTTTGAAATTCCGTGACTTTCCAATTACATCAGTATTCCAGGATGCTACAGTAGTTAGAAAATATGTGCTCTCTTTGAATGGGATTTAGATGTTGATTAATACCCATTGTTAGACTTGGCATCTTACCACTCCAGATAACAGTACATTTAAAGAGACTCAATAAACACTTAACATGGGTCTGGAATACAGGTGAGTTGAAACATAGGTGAAAGAAAGCAATGGTTGGAAAAACAATAGGGAGTAATCTTTTTAGCCAACAGAACATCAGTGACAATGTTGATTTGTTTCAGCTCTATTTCTGTTTCTGCATAACTTGGGTCAAGCGTCTCAACATATTTGCTGTTTTAATCTAAAATTTCTTTCCATGTAGGAAGAGCTGGTTTTCTGCTTATGTCCGGAATTATTAGTGACAATGCTGTGTGTAGAAAGCCTGGAAGAAAATGAATGTTTATCGGCCCACAATTGGATGAGAATGGGGCAGATATCAGATGGCAAAAAATTTAATCCTCTGGTAAGGATCACGGGCTAAGTTATGCATGACGTGGAGACAGTAATTACAACTTGGTTTAATCAATAAATCAGTGTAGCACCTAGTATCCGAAGTTCCATAAATATAGATGCAAACCTATTTACGTTGTCTCTTGGACTTAAATGTCAAACTGCCTAAGCGGGGAATTGAACTCACGACCTTTGAAACCAGCGGCCGAAGTCCTAGCGCTAAGCCATACTGACACGACAGTTAGTTTTTTTAAGTAGATTAGCAGATGGGTACGCAACCCCTTTGTGAAAACAAACCGGCGCGTGTAAATCAACCCACGCATAATGAAGGGCCATGTACTGAGAGGCTGTCTGGGAGTGGGAAAGTCTGTGCCCTAAATGAATTGATGTTTTGGTTGTTGATCTGGTTTTGGTTTCAGCTCAGGTTTCAAAAATACCACGCTATGTTTACGCTATGTTTACTACCATGGGGGAAGGTGGCGTGATGGTTAGCATGACCGTCTCATGTGCCAGAGTCTCGGGTTCAAGTCCGACCTCAGCCACCCCTGGCATTTTTGGGAAGAGAAGGGCCCTGTAATGTCTCGTGCTCATGTCGATTGTGGCATGTAAGAGAACCTAGGAATTTCCAATGGAATTTACCTAGCAGAATTGTCCCTCTCTCCTTCTGGTGCTATGGCTTCGGCTGGCAGCGCGTCATAAAGCTAAAGCTATGTTTACTACCAATCCACAACCAACAGTAATGTTTTGTCATATCTGTGTGGGAATAGGTGGGTTTGTTGCTGGTAATGGAATTGCTTGGTCGTTGGCTTATCTTTGCACCACCTTTGGAGAGTACTGCCTGAATCCTAGCAAAAATGAAATTTGAATATGGTTTTAAAAAGCCTTCTTGCTGTTTAACCTTTGGTGACAAGGTTTAATGCACTCAATGGGGTAGCATATTGAAATTGTAGTAGAACTCTTAAGTAACTCCACTTGAATGGACTACTGAGGAAGCAGGAAAATGTGGTTTAACGATATTTTTAATGAAAACAGTTGCTGCTCCAGCAACTTTCTTCTCCAGCTCCAGGTCTCAACTAAGTTATTTATAGGTAAAAAATAATAATAATTGTGATCCAATAATATTGTTGCACACTGCTGAGCAGTTACTATAGTCTGGTTTCCACCGTGAGTTCATCATCATTGGTTAATGACACGACAGCCTGGGAAACATGTGCATGTCTCCTCCTTGTTACAACAGTGTATGTGGTACTAGTGAATAGACTGCTTTTAAGCTTCTGTCCCATAGTACCTTACCTTATCTAGCTATCCTTTGCAACAGCATAACAGCGTAAGAATTTATGTTAATGATGCCGGCACATTCTGTTATGACAATACTACTTTCATTTTGTTATATGTATATACACCAATTATTGCAATTAATTATTTTGCTTTCTGTACAGGAAGGTGCAGTGCCTTGCTGGGATACTCACATGAGTGCCATAGATGCTAGGGATTACAGTGATGCTTCTCGAACTCAGTTCAGGGATGAGGCTCTATTAAGAGAACTCACTAAAGCGTATATCGGCTTCCAGCAGCCAAAAACGCGCACACGACTTTCTCCTATTGGTCAAAGTTGCAGCTCAACACCACCAGAAAGGTCTTCCATAGGGGAAGTCACAGATGTTACTAAAATCAATGAGCCAGTGAAAACTTCCAACACAACAATGACTTCAGGGAGCCATTGCTTTGGCAGCAACAGCAGTGGCATTGCAAGCCTTGTAAAAGCAGCGTTATCACCAAGTGGTCGGAGGAGAGGCGTACACCAACAGCAAGCATCAAACGTCCATCATGAGTCATCAAGAAGTGCAATGAAAGATATTGCAGAATTGCCTACATCTTTGGGAACGTATCGAAAGGCCCATCCTTCCACACTGGACAGTGGAGTGGGAAGTCAAGAAGCAGGACATTTAGACAGTGCCAAGCTATCAGAAAAGTTGTCTCTTCTCACTGTTCCCGAAGTGAGAAAGTTAAAAAAAAACTTTTCAGACACTTCTGCTGAACTAAGTTTCGCCGATGCTCTGTCAACTCAGACATCCTTCTGCAGTGCAACCGAGGAAGATGTTTGGAGTACTCCTACCGATCCCTCTGCCCCTGTAAAAATCTCTGATCTGCGGCCGTTAGTGTTACCTGCTGACATAGTAACCGATAAGGTTGGCTCAGAAGGTTCTTCCAGCACAATAGTTGCACGTTCTCGAGGTGCTAGCCTTACTTCTGGCGACAATGTTTCTGATGACGAAGATGAGTATCAGAGTTGCAGTGAAGATTTGGATACAGAAGGTAATATTTAAACAAACTATTTTATGTTGTTTTAATACGCCAGTCAGCTCAAGTTTTGAATCCTGTACTCTTTACGTGATGTTTCACCACAATGTTTGTACAACATAAATCATCAATGTCTCGCGTTAAGATCATAATATGACCCTGATCTTCAACTAGACCACAATCTACAGGGTACTCGCAAGAACATACTATTTTAAGAAATGGCACAATTTATTTTACAACCCTGCTTTACTATAGTGCACAAAGTTACTAGCATACCAAACTAGTAGGAAAGTTAACAAAAATAGGGTTAAAGTTTATATAAATTTATTTTATATAAAGGTATCTAACACAGCATTAATTCATTCCAAGGCCTATCCCTGCAATCTGTTTCATTTCATTATTTAAGAGCACCCATCCTAATTGCTGCAGATTGAATTATAGAGAACTAAATATGAATTAGTTGTAAGCAGAGATGGAAAGACTCATGAGCCATTGGGTGACTTTGGTAACTATTTTTGTGTAGGTCACTGGGTCATAGGTCAATATGCTAGATCCTTTATTAGACTCTGAGACCCACTGGCCCGGAAAAAAACCAACGACACAGATTGATCCAAACTGTATTAAACTAAACTATAATTTAGTGCAAAACTTAAGGAAAATTAAATAAATGTCTTTTAAGTGTTAGATTGTCCATAACCTTGTTGGTTATACAGTACATTGTGAATTATTATTGCATAATAGCAACCACTATTTGGGATTAGCCAGTAACTAATCCCACTGTGTTTGCATAGTCCTTCATTTTTAAACCTTGAATTTGCCATTTTGGTAAATAAAATAATTTAAAATGCCTATTGATTTATGTTGTTTAAGTGGTTACCTTTTTACTATTGGCTTGGTAAAAAAAAAGACCAATATATTATATTAACAGTGTTTTTCATGTGTATGGGTTTTATTCTATAGGCTACTGTGGAAATACATTCATAGGAACATTAAACTATTTTGTTTTTGTAAATGAATTAACTATTTTTTTTTCTAAATGAAGAATTTACGTGATACACTGTCATTAATGGGTTGGTCAGATTGTCTGGATCAACCTGGGTAAGTGGATCAATCCGAGTTTCTGAGTCACTGGTTCAGTGGGTCAATGCAGTTCAGTGGGTCAGTTCGGTTCAATAGGTCACTGGGAAGTGGAATTCAGTTGGTTGTAGGTCACGCAAAAAATGTGCTATATTGCTTCCCTGGTTCTAACTGAAAGCTACACGTTTACATTGTTTCGCTGTCTTGCCATGAAGTTGTATGGAGTTAATATGAGCTGTTATAATGTTGCAGTTAGTTATATAAAAGTTTAATTAATTTGTACGGTAAAAGGTTTAAGGGTTTGCAAATATTTGTTTAGGCTACATCTTTATCTTTTTCCACAGATCGTCATACTGGGCGATTACCAGGACCAGACTTAGTTTCATCTACTGGTCGGCGTCTATTTGCTGAGTGTTTACGTGGAGCTGCAAAACGAAGCTGTTCTTCCCAGTCAGAGATGGAAGACTCAAGTTATTCTCTCGACATCCACATAGCAGGTCCAGACGTTCGTGACCGTGAAGAGATCCATGTCCGTAGAGTTCCGTCCACAGGATTCCTCTTAGAAGAGGAAGACTGCTTCGTTGGTGACGCATTGGAGGCCGAACAGGCTTGGCTGCGCCAATTTCGGCAAAGATCAGCATCACATAGTGCTTCTCGCTGTAATTCGTCACGCTACAGTTTTAGTTCAGATTTCAGCTCTGATCTAGAAGATATCTATGAACATTTTGAGGAAATGATGAAAGAAGGACCTGTAGCTGATGACCCTGCTGTAGCCAAATATGTCGGGGGATTGCTGAAGCGAACACTCAGTGACTCACTTACAGCTTCACGACACCGGACTGATTCAGCAACTAATGACTTGATGCCGCGATCGCTGAGCCTTGCTGATCACCTAACCCAAGAGCGACTAGCACTGGAACAGGCAAAGCGGCACCGAACGTCATCTGGTGATGCCGTACCAACGACGTGGATGCCAGACACTGGATCACGAGATGGAGATGGAAACAGCCAAAACTTAAGTGGGCAACTGGTGAGTATCATCTTAGAAAAAGGTTTGGCCCAAGTGGAGGAAAAAATAACACGGGAGTTGCCGAAAGAAAAATCTGACAAAGTACGATCTCAATTGGAAATACTGTCAGCTCAAATAGCAGATTGGTGGAGTGATGCTAAGCCATATGTAGACACTACAGCAGATGAAGATGAAGGCATTGTCACATGCGATGATAAAGTTTCACCGACATCTTCAAACAGTGGTTATCAGTTATCCAAAATAAAAACAACTGATCAATCAAATATTACCCAAAAACTAAACGCTGAAAATAGGGCCTGTCTTTTAAATAATAAGATGCGTGAGAGTGCTTCCAGTGTTGAATCTGATCCTGTCAGTCTTGTCTCCAAAACTACTTCCACTCCTGTCAGTCCTTTATTGGAAAATAAAATGCTATCCCATTCTTCTTGTCTTCGTCGCTGGGTTAGTCGAAGCGATTCAGATTTGACTTACGAAGAGGTAGAACCCCCAAGCCCTGATAAAAATGAGGGCCAGCATTTGCGCAAATGGGGAGCTACATTTAATCTTTTTGATGATAGTCCACCACAAACCCATTCCCCTTCCCCATCGATAAACCCTAACCAGGAAAGTACAGGTCACTATGGATCACTGGATTCCTTCGGTCTACGATCTTGGAATCCTACAAATAGTGGGGATGGAGAAGACAAAGATTCAGATCAGTTTTGGCTTGTGCTAGAACCAGAAGCTGAGAGTTGCAAAGATGAAGCAACGGCACAAAGTGATGACGACGAGTCCACATCACATAAACGGGTCCACGGTTTCAGCGGTCTAAAATCTCACAGCTCTGGTGATTTAAGGCGAACAGCTAGTGATCCTTTCCAGTTAGCACACCTATCTAGTTTGCCACACTTAACCATGGGAATAAATGAAGAAGACAAAGTGGCCTACAAATGTTCGGGAGATTCCTTTAGTTCCCTGTCTGGCCGGCTGGGAGAGTTATGTCCAACTTTACAGTCCATTGCCGAAGCACGTGAAGTTGACGAACCACCTTCTCCTTTGTCACCAAGTGCGTGTCCACCGTCCTTTCCTTTAGCTGAGTCTTCCACTGCCTCAGAAGTGTTCTGTGAACCCTCTTGTCAGTCCGGTGCTTCCAGTGACAATTTTTCAGGCTTGGACACCACGACCACCTCAAACAGTAGGACTGATGGGGATGTGGTGAGTCACAGCACTGTGTCATCAGCAGTGTTGCTCTCTGTGCTGTGCTCCTGTATGCGTGGTGTTCCAGTGCCCTACAAAACGTTGGTTGTATGTGCGTTCAGTGTTGCACACACCAAGATTTAAGGCCCTAATTTTGCTACACATCTTTCCAAGTTGCACAGGATATAGGCAGGCCGAATGCGTGGAGTATTTTAGACCACGTGATGCTTCTACCCTGCCTGCCACCACACCATTCAGTTGTTTCTGTGCTTGTATTTTTTTTTTAGTTTTGTTTGAATGCTTGGAGGTTGCTATAGGCCACTGTGCTACGTGTTATTAAATGACTTAAAACCCGTTCAAAGTAAGGCCATAAGAAAAATGCATATTTGTTGCACACTCACAATAAACCACAATACACCAAGAGCAAAATTTAAGAACAAATTTTAGCTGCATGATATAACTTTTCAGATACACATTTCTCAGATTCAAAAACCAACTTCAGATTTCTATTTAAACATACAATTAAATTAATGTTACGTGATTCCATCAAAAATTTTGATAACATTTAATACACGGTTGATTCTTTTTGGAAGAAAGATTCAACATTTAAATATTCACTAAATACCATACGAGGTAAAATGGAAGCCAAAACACAACAACAAAATCGTACACGCTTAATGGTTAAGAATCAGTAAATTATTGTGTGATACAAACCAACAATCTGATAATACTACTCTGCCAGTCATATGGATTGAAGGAGGAGGGTGTAGCCATGCAGGAGGGTGTAGCCATCATGGGACAAGAGTATTGTAACCAAAAAAAATGCATGTACACGATGATCAGTTAAGTAGAGAGCTAGCTTAATGGCTCACTTGCTATTGAACAAAGATTCGTGAACCTTGGATGATGTCATGATGCGAGGGGGGAAGGGGGTGGATTGACGGATAAAACATGCATGACCTTGTTAAATGCTATCAAGGTTATTTCATTATTACCTTCTTAAATATGTATCACAGACCAAGAGAATACGTTAAAAACTTGAAGACAACGAAGATTTATACCAACTGCAAAACTAGAACAAAAATTGGAGTAGAATAATAGAAGCCATGTCATACAAAAACAGGTTATTTGCGGCCCTGAATCATATGTGATGCTTCCCTGCACACCTAAGGGCTCCCGCGCACTGGGCGGCCAGGTCGTGTGGCCAGTGGTCATCGTGGCCAAAAAACATGGCGACGTGCTGCGCGGCCACGTCCGTTTTTCATTGATAATTCTCGACCACGTGATTAACACGGAGCAAGTATGGTCGCCCTGTGGTCGCCTGCACGCCGCTCGGGATTTCAGCGGCCGCCGCGACTGTCTGGCCGCCACGGCCAACTGCGCGTAGCTACATATACCGTAAGCATTCTCATTGGCCGCTGTGTGCACGGGGCCCTAAGTGTTGGGGTACGTAGAATGCCTTTAGGGGGTGCAATAGTCACTTTACATGTGATGTAGTTCTTACAGATTTAGGCCGATTTTCATTCCTTTTTTTTTTTGCATTGGCAATGAACCTTTCTTCCATACAAGTGTCTAATTTATTCTGATGGTGGGTGATGAATATTTAGGAAGTCAGCAATGGAACAAAATTGGTAGCATTTTGTATGGTCATGCGTTTTTCAATCAATATCACATCCTCCCCTCATCACATCCCTCAAGGGTACCACTGTAGTACATGGTCTACTGTCATGTTGTGGTCTACTCCATGTTATAATATAACCTATCTTAAAAGTGTTAAACAATTTGTTTGATGGTATACCGCATGCTACAGTAGTAATGTGACCGTACACCATTTGATACAGTAACACCCACTCAAGCTTCGTGATTCTTTGTCTAGTAATACTTGAGTTGTCAACTGGGTTGATTACAACTTAACTTGATCACCCTGTATAACAGACGTTCACTGCATTCTTTGTACCGTCGTCCAGGGCTGTAGCAACTGGGGGGGGGGGGGACTTCCCCATCCTAGAAGACGTACAGTTGGCAAATTAGAGTTGTCGAGTTGGCAAACTTGGATAAGTTTTCACTGCAAAGTCCCACTTCCATGAATACTAGTTAATTATTATCATTATTCAGTCAGTTTGAAAGTAAAGTTTAAGATGCTTTTTTTTTATTAGTTTTTGTAACCTTTCTGTTTAGCACGCGAGTAACTGAAACGATGCCCCTGACCGTTTCTGATCGCTTTCCTCCAACTCTCCTCACATCCACATGACTGATAAGAAGTATGCGAGCTCACAACTTGACTGTGCTGAGCGGGAAAAGAGAAGAGCTCCACAAAAATTTGTGTAGTTGGCAAATCTGAAAATTGACTTGGACGTGTGTTTGCTATTTTGTCCTTCCGTCACCACCATGACTTAAAAATATCATAGATAATATAGAAAATAGAAATAAAATATGCATTAAACAACAGTATCCCCTCCTAGTTTGAAGTCGTGATCACAATTAATTTCGCGAAAATCGTACACAGTTGGCAAAACGAAAAATTGAGTTAGCTTTTTTACTTCCTGTAGCCCTTCTTATGTTAGACAGTGGTGCCCAGAAAGGGGTTCAGTAAGGAGCAACTCCTAACTGATATTTTAGGGGGGGGGGGGAAGACGAGTAACTGATATATTAGTATACCAAAACACAACATCACTGCCAGGATTTAAAAAATTTCTCAGGTCAAGCAAAAACGTCAACAAAATCTGCATAAAACAAAACTTAGTTTTCCCTGTCTGAAGTCGTGATATCAAATAATGTCCCAAATTTGATTTACTAGTTCGTCTGCTAGCCCATAATGGAATGGTTTTATTTAAAACACAACGTGAACTAAATAAGTAAAAAACTGAGCTGGAAAAATCGAGTAGGCTGTTTGATTTGCAGTAGCCCTTTTTCTGTTAAACTATCGCCACTACGATTTGAAGATCCTTTTGTATTAATGCAAGGAATAACTATGTTTTTCATAAAACAAACTTAATTTTTTTAATATTTCGAAGGTCCAATATTTGACGATAAGAGTCATTAAGATCCCAAATTAGGACAAAAGCAACCGAAAGGTCACAAAATGAAGGCAAAAATTACCTAATATCTCTTGAATCAAGGAAGAAAAAAATTAAAATGGAGCATGTGTATTTCATATTTGAAAGCTTTTCTCCAATTATAACTACCTCAAGTTGTTTTGCACAAAACTGAGCAAAAGGTTTCTTCATTTTTTTCATCTTTCGATGCTCCATTTTAGGAAAACTGGAGCATGGAGCACGTTGTTGCTTTAGGGACCGGTCATTATGTATCGCTGGGGGGGGGGGGGGGGCCGGGGCCAATTTTTTTTTACGCGACACAAAAAAATCCTGACCCCACCCCCCAACAGGCTGCAGAAAAATTAATGACCCCCCCCCCACACACTAGGACAAAAAATTTTCAGCTCCCCCCCACCTTCCCATAAAATATGCAAAAAAAAATTACAACTACGCACCATAGGCTTTTGTTAGTAAAAGGTAGAAGTTCTGTTCTTCCATGAGCCAGCAACTCTGCCACTTTTTGTTATTACGTGGGAAATACAGTCGCTGTCTGTCAGCACATCTTCATCACTACCAGTTTCAGTTCTGGCTTCACTACTAGACGTGCAGCCTCCAAACTCTTCGAGTACAATGTCATCGTCAGAATTCGAATCACTGTCTGGCTCTTGTAAGCTTACTTCCGGAAGGTCAACAAGCGACTGACGCCGAACATGACCGAAGAACAACTTTCTAGAGTTTTTGCGAATTTGCCTAGCAATGCCAGCCAATCCCTAAAATGTAGAAAGTTGAAAGAAAACCTCAGGAAAGCAAAATCAAGAAAAACAAATCGGCAACTACAGAGAGCTCTGAGCTTACTCTCTAAGCTAACAAGCCCTGAACTTGCGTTATTTTGCTTTCCTGGTGGCATATTTAACAAAAATACATTTATCAGAGTACCAATGTACCTCTGAACAGTAAAGTGACTGACACGATGTTAACATACGAAAGGAAAGCATGGATATACTTATAAATTGTCAGTATTTTTCATTAGACGCACTAAGAGAGTTGAAATTTTATTAAAAAGATGTCATTCATTGTACAATATCAAACTTAAAATATAGTTGTGTATAAAAGATGTGCGAGCGATTTTTATGTTAAACTTTTGCTATTACTACACAACTTTTAATAGACGCGAAAGAGACACTATAACACATAGTATGTGGTTTTGTAAGGTATTTTTGTTTTTGCCCTTACGTATTACAGGCGCAGACTGCTCAATTTTTTGACCCCCCCCCCCCTTCCTTAGCTAAAAAAAATGTGACCCCCCTCCAGGCAGGCTGAAAAAATGCTGCCCCCCCCCCTTTTTTTGCCCGACCCCCTCCCCTAGGCGATACATAATGACCGGTCCCTTAAAATATGTGGGAATTTTTTGCAATAATACCTCTACGCCTAGTCGTTTGGGATAAAACTGAGCAAAAGATTTTACTATTTTTAACCTTTCGACATCCATTTTTAAACAAATTTCCTGTCTCCAGCAGGAGAGGGGTGCATTATCCTGACCCCTCCCCTACTACTCATGCTTGCACACAGCAGTTCATCGTCATTCATTATAGCCTAAACGTCCAAAATGTACACTCAACCCAACCCCAAATCATAAATGGCAATCTAAGGGAATGTTTATATAATTCTAAACTGAACTCGATAAATTTGCAAAGCAAACGTCTAAAAAATATGATTTAATCACAATTAAGTTTTTACGAAACCTGCTATCCTGAAAAACGAATAAGAAAAATCACCGAAATTTGCTTGACAATTTGTTGCAAATGTGCTCACTGGAGGCCAGAAACAGGCACTGACATAGTGTAAAATGCTTCAGCTTCCCCGGACTCCGGTGGGGGAGCTTACCACGCTCTCCCAGCTGGGTTTGCCGGAGCCTGAAAGTGGCAGCACCGCTGTCATTTTCAAAACTAGTTGGTAAAATCGTGAGTTGGCGAAACGGGGTCTGGGAAAGCACCCCCCCCCCCCCCAACCAAGTACCCTATGGCCCTGCCGTAGTCCGAATATACAAGTAATGCATGCTCTCATTGCAACTCCAGCAGTCCCAGCATGGTGTGTCAACTCCAACTGTGATCGAAGCTCGCAGGCTCGTTTAATACTTTTGTAGGCAGGCTAAGCACTATATCTGGAAAGTACCATCATTATTGACACGTTGACAACTCCTGAAATATCGAAGCCAAACAGCTTTGTTGTTTTAATGGCATTATTCCAAAATGTAAAACCAAAAGTATTTTGAGAGTTTCCTTAACTGCGGATATAGGTTTCTCGCACTTTAGAAGGAGTTATATAAACACGGATGCAAACTTATTTATGTTGCCTTTTGGGTTTAAATGTCAGACCGCCTGAGCCGGGAATTAAATTCACAACGTTTGTAACCAAATGCCGAGGTCCTACTGCTGAACCATACTGACATGGCCATGGAAGTCCAAAAGGCAACGTTAATAGGTTTACATCCGTTTTATTTAACTCTTCTCGAGCCCATTTGGCATTTCCTCTTGTTTCGTCTAGGAGGAGCTAGTCACACTATCCAATAAGAGACGGTCACAAAAAGCACCGCATAACTGGCTGCTTCTTAACAAAAGGGATGGGGGGGGGGGGAGTGGGATAGTTTACCATTTCAAAAAAAAATTGACAAAATAAGCCTGCACGGATGTTATGTAAAAAATACACGAGAATATCTACGAAATCAAAATTGCACACAATAACGTTTTACTGTTACTTTCGTAACAGACGATTTGATTATCCCGCTCCCTTTAACCCCTAAGTGATAATGAATTATGTGAGCTTTGTTAAGGTTGCTTGTGCTACTTAACACACCTCATTCTATTGGCGCACCTTTCTCATCTGAGAAGCCTGTACAGAATTACATAAATCATCATGAGATTGCTTAGATTGTTGACAGTTCATTGTCCCACACTAAACGTGCCGTATAGTGAATATTTCCTAACACTTACAAAGGTTTTGTGTTAATAGTTTGTTAATTTTTGAAGAGGGTAGCATGACATCTTGTCGTTGAATTTGCGTACTGAGGAGGGTCTGAGTTTCTCTTTGCTAAACTGCAAGAAAATCAGGAACTATAATTCACAAACAGGCACAGTGAATGGTTGGCAATTCTTCAGTCAAGCTACTGACTATTTCGTATTTTTAATGGAAGTTTGTGTAGGTACTGACTATAAATAAGAATGATTACTCCACAGCTTTATTCAAATCTGATGTAATTGCTTAACTGTTCGAAAGCAGCAATCTAGGACAAGGGCACCTGCTCACTGGTGGACTAGGGGCACTTGCCTACTACTTGCCTACTTTTCTGACTGCTCTTTTGGTAGATAAATTAAAAAAGTCACAACAAAGGCAAAAACATCAAAAAGAAGGCGATTCGAGGATTGCAATAATGATTTCGAAGTTCCAAACTCAATATGGACCATCATTTCTAGTATTTTTTCGACACCTCTTTTTTTTTTTATATAAACCTCTGAAGAGAAACTAGTCGGAGAACTATTGCCTGCCTTTATTTACATCTTCCATTGAAAATGTTGCTTTTGCCCTTTTTTAGTGCTGTTTGCCTTTTTTCCCGATTGGTGCCCTCCTGTAACACTCTTACCTCCCAGTGTCCCAGATAGCTCAAAAAGGGTGCGCAAAGTAATATTACTTGAACAAATTCCTTACTTAGTACTTCAATCCCTCGTCGTCACCTGCCCTTTGCTGCATGCTTGCACTCGTTCCCTAATCATTGTTCATTTCATTTCTTACATAACAAATGATTGATGTTCTTAACTGAATCTAGCCACATCGATCACTTCTCTTGCTCCCAGCCTCTTTTTTAAAAGTCTGTGGGCGCCTATGATATAAATGTAACAATACTACTTTATAATAAACAACTGGAGGTAATGCACTAATCCAACGTTCCTGTTAAATAGTTACCATATAAAACGAGAGATAAACAGAGGCATCTTTACATATCACACAAATCGTGCAGTATGAGTAGGCTGTGTGTGCAAGCTATTCTTTATTGCTAACGAGTAAACAAATTCTGTTCCGTTATAACCGTAACAACACTATTACGGTGGCCTATATGTCAACTACGTGCCTGAAAGTATGTAGTATTAACAGTTGTAGTATACCTTTTTCTTTTATATTACGTGTGAGCTAAATTTTGTTGTATATTTAGGTAGCACAGCTTAGCAGTTTTTGTCAGTTGTTGTCATGGATGTATCAAGCCTTGGTTAAGTCTTTGCTCCCGTTTTTGTCGTAGTTTAGTATGTCTTGACGTGTGAATGGGGGTATTACTGCTCAGTTTTCTGCTTTACAGGGTTTACACCGTGATTCTCGAATGGACCTTCATTTTGATCAGGATGGATACAGACCCATTGCCACAGGCAACTGGGGCTGCGGCAACAAAATGGGTGACCCCCAACTCAAGGCGGTTGTGCAGTGGTTGGCTGCTAGTCGAGCTGAAGCACCGTACATGATTTACTATACCGCTGGAAATAAGCAGCTCGTCAAGGCAAGTTTTAATGTTTGTATAACTGGGAACATGCATTTATGGCAAACGAAATAACTCGGTGATCAAATGTTCTAAGCAATCTAGTGACTTCCTTTGGATTTGCTTGTTTATATGCGTTTCTCAATTAGTCAGTTTGCAACTACATCTTGATTGCTCAACCACTCGACTAAAAATTTTGACTGGGTAAATTAAGACCCCGGAATCAGACCACATAAACTAAGTTTGTTTAATAACTAGTTTTTAAGAAAAAGTAAAATAAGGATTTTTAAAAATGTAGCAAAAAAAGTTAGCATGGTGAATTTGGATATACTATAGGGTGGCCCAAAAATCTGGATAACCCCTCCGTCATTCCAAATCTACTTACTGGAAAATCACGAAATTGTATATAAATAAACTGTGGCTCGGGGAAAAAATAATAATGGTAGTTTAAATGGCTTTGGAATGGCCATTTAAGGTGATCACAATGTTAACTTTTGAACTACATGTCGTAGAATAGCGCTGTAAATTAGAAAGTTGTAAACAACCAAAAACCAAATGAAATTCAGAGCAGAATCGTAGGATTTGCAGGCAGTCAAAGTTAGTGGTAAAATCTGCACTGCATTACACAAATAGCATGCGGCAAAGTGGCCACACCCACACTTACACACTGCAGTGCAGTTTTCACCGCTAACTTTGATTGACTGTAAATCTTACGATTCTACTCCAAATTTCATTGTTTTTCTGTCGTTTTGCTTTGGTTTATGGTTCTCTGCAACTTTTTAATTTACACTGCTATTCTAGGGCGTGTAGTTCAAAAGGAAGCATTATGGTGCCCTTGAAGGGTCATTCCAAGGTAATTCAAACTACCATCATTATTTGTCTCCCAAACCAAAGTTCATTTATGTACATATTCGTGGGACTCCTGTTAGTATATTTGGAATGACAGAGGGGTTATACAGACTTTTGGACCAGGGACCACCCTACATAAATAAACTAGAATTGCAAAGGGAGCCAGAAAATTACTGATGATTACATCCTTAGACTTTCTGTACTTTATAATTAGTAACAAAAATAAGTTCATTTGATGTTTAGGGTAAGGTTCAACTGAACCGAGGTCAAATTAGAAAAGGCGTACAAACAAGCTCTAAGGTTGCAGTAGCGTTTAGACCACGTTAAACGTTATTGCTGAATAATGGCGTATTTTATGGTTGGCGAATGTGGGTAAACTAATGACTGACGCTTTGAAATGGCTTTGCTTAACAATGATTAACTGTTAATCATCACATTCAACCATTAAAAAGACAGTTTTCACTCTTAATTGGTCTATTCTCTAATGAAAACCTAAACATAAAGAAGCTTAGGATTCCATTTTTAATAAGCAGTCTGTTTTTTTGGTTCTAGTAGCCTATGGTATGATTTTTAGTTCTTTGTCTTAATGGTTTAAGTGTAGCAGTAAGGTTTAATGTAGAATGGACTATACAGTAAAGTTGTGATAACAAACCTTAAGGGGCAAGTCTAGTTTGTGTTTGTGCCGTTTCTGTTTCTACCTTGGTTCAATTAAACCTTACCCTTAACATAATAGTATGGTGATACTTTTTGGTATATAGTATCAGGCATTTTAAATTAAAAACGTTTGTTAACCCATGCTGCAACACAACACTACCTTGATTTTGTTTTAAACCAGGAATCATTCACCCTTGTTACTAATTCGTGCTACTTTCGCATACCATAGATAGGTGCTTTTTTAACGAAGTATATTAACACTGGTTCCTTTGCTGGACAGCCAGTTTGTGTGCATTTGTGTTTGCAGTGTTTATTTTCCAATTCATGCTACTTTTGCAAACAAACCGTAGCATGATCCACAAAACCCACTGTTTGCATTGTGGCAATGGGATTAAACTTGATCAAACATTCTCGACATTCCCAAAATGCTTTCACACAGCTTTACATTATTTTGGAAGACCTGACAGAAGCCTATGATGCCCTTGTAAAAGACATACTGTTAAGAAAAATGATAAAAGTGGAATTCGAGTAAAAATGCTAAACATCTGGAAGAGTTATTTAACAGGAAAGAAGTACTGTGTCAAAATTGCAGACGAATTTGGTAGTTGGAAGGGCATCTCTTATGGCGTACCGCAGAGGTCTGTACTAGGACCAATACTCTTTATAATCTATACATAAACGACATTTTGGATATTAACTGGAATACGACACTTACGCTAAACGCAGATGATATCTCCATGCTTTCCATTAATTTACGACCACAAAGATATGATTAAAAGAAATGACTTAGTGGCTCTAACACCATGCGTCATTATTTGAATGAAAATGACCTTATTCTAAAAAAATGAGAAAACTTGCTTTTTACCAATCACAACTTCACATATGGAAACTTGCGACACGTTTGTCACAACTTGTACTAAAATTTGCGTAAACAATAGGGAGTGCAAACGCAAATTAATCAATAAAGCTTATAATACTAGATATTTCGGTCTGGAATTAGACAGAAACTGGAAATTCACAAAACATATTACTAACGTTGCTTGTCATATTAGAAGAATGTTACCAACTTTATATAAACTAAATACAATTTTGGACATAAAAAACTAGAAGATGATTTATGACGCATTAATCACGTCACAAATTAATTACGGATTAATAATTTACGGAACAACAACAACTAGTTCATTGACTCAAATACAAAGAATACTAAATAGAGCTTTAAAAATTCGGTTTAAAACAGAGGTTGTTTACACTAAAAAAACTTCCAAAAACAACATGGAATTATGAATATGGAACAAACTCTGACATGGAATCACTTAGCCAAGTATTATTATTTTAACGAACATAAAATTCAAACCACAAGAAGTGTATGAATTGATAACAATTGGCTTACGTACCACAATGGAAAAATTCGTATGGAAAGAGAGGCATATCATACCAAATACCGCTTCACTTTAACAAATTACCAAGGGAACTCAGAAACCTAACCAACGTAAATAGAATTAAACGAGAAATAAAAAATTGGATATTAACTGATAAGTGATATTGTTGTGTATAAAACAAACTAGTATTAATATGTGCATATAGAATAGAATATATTTGTATAGTAAACTTTATTTAGTTATTTATTGATAGGAGTATAAAAATTTAAACTTTTAAACAACACAATCGTCTAGTTCTCAGCACCCCCTTATTTATTTCAAACAAAACCCTTATTACACTCAGAGACGCCAGGAAGGATAAAAGTTGGGAGGGGTGTAAACCAAAAATTTACCGACATAATTTTCCATCTAGCCAAAAAATTATGTAATTTTACCGACTTATTCGCCAACTGCCCCCCCCATACACCCCGTAAAACGTCCCTGATTTTCATTGTGTAAATTAATTTATTTTAAATGACAAGTTTATTTTACACCGTAATAAATACTGTGACCCAACACAACCAACTAGTTATCCGTACTTGTTCTTAACATTCCGTTATTTATTTTAAACAAAAGCCGTATTACACACATTGTGTAAAATTAATTTATTTTTAAATGGCAAGTTATTTTTCACTTAGGTTAGGCCCATTCATTCTTGCAACAGGGGTTGGAGAGTACAGTTTCCACGACAACCGGGAATCTTGAAACTATTATACAACGCCATCCTAGTGTTCCGTGTTGCAATATAAACACGTTGTCTGCTTTTTACTTTCGTTTTATATAAACGGTTTCCTGATGCTGCTTCGATTTGAGGTTTCACATTTGGGATTCGCGTTGATAGTGTAAATGCCGGTTTTGAGCACCACGTTAGGTGAATTCCTCCAAGCATTCTTTTTCATGAGAAAAGAATGCGAGTTGTTAACGAATCCTTTTGTTTTTTTTTTTCCATTTACCTGCGCCTTCCTGTAGTGGTTAAAATGCAATAATTAAATGTTATTATTTCATTGAGTTAATGTCGAAAAAGATTGTTAGCTATACGTAAGCAACGATGATTTATTTTGACAGTTTTAAAAATTTCAGTAGATTACCAGCAGCACAGTGTATGCTTTGTCGGATTTCCTTAACTGTTCAGGATTTCAAATTAACAATGGTGAGTGCTAGATCATATCCATCTAAATTCGAAATCAATACGTTTGGGGCTATCTAGCAATGTAGCAAATTTAATAGCAATCTGCCCTTTGGTGTGGGCTCCACCCAGACTACAAATGTGCGACCAACATTTTGCAATTCGGTGTCCAATATACTTCGCTACGCTCGTTTTTCACGCTCCGCCAACAAAAGCTGTATTACGCTTATCGTTTAAATATAATTTATTTTTTAAATGCCAAGTTATTTTTCACCGTAATAAATACTGTGACCCAGCACAACCAACTAAAATTCTCAGTACTTGTTCTCAACATCAAGGACCGTGGTAGCGGTCCTTATGTAGCCTCAGCATGAACTTCCATGTTAAACGTCAAACTTTGAACTCCTATGGTCTCGCCCAGAATTGACATAGACCAACGAAATTCGGTATTTTGGGTCGTGTCGTAACTCTTTCACTGCCTTACAAATTTTAATGACAACAATCAAACCGTTCGGCGTCCACAGCATGGCCATTTCTTGTTATTGTTGTTCTTGTTGTTGTTCTTCTTGTTGTTGGGACTCTTTGCCCTCACCTGGAGACCGAACCACTGAACCGATTTTCAAGTTCTATAGCTTAAAACATAGGTATGGACATGGCCTAGGGCCTTTCGCAGGCTATTTTAATGTAACTACAATATTCTTGACACGGAAAGCCAAATGGGCTAAAACTTTTGCTCTCACCTAGATCGAACCAATGAACCGATTTTTAATTTGTATAGCTTAAAACGTAGGTGTTACACCGACCAGGGCCTTTTGTACCCGATTTTGATGTGACTGCAGTATTCTAGTCGGCAGAGCAATTATTATTGCAGAGCACTGGACAGAAATCATTAATGTACTCTTTGCCCTCACTTGGAGATCGAACCACTGAACCGATTTTACAGTTCTATAGCTTAAAACGTAGGTATGGACAAGGCCTAGAGCCTTTCACAGGCTATTTTAATGTAACTACAATATTCTTGACACGGAAAGCCAAATGGGCTAGAACGTTTGCTCTAACCTAGAGATCGAACCAATGAACTGATTTTCAATTTGTATAGCTTAAAATGTAGGTATTAACACCAACCAGGGCCTTTTGAACACGATTTTGATGTGACTGCAGTATTCTCGTCGGCAGAGCAATTATTATTGTAGATCACTGGGCAGAAATCATTAAGTGGAGTAACAAATTTTTGCAAATCGAGCTAGAAAAATGAAATTTGGTACACATGTCTTGGACCCCATGAAATACCACAAGTGTCTTCAGCACCTCCCCCCCCCCCTCCCAGCACCCTCCGCTCTGTGCCCCCTCCCAGGGGCTTTGGCAACAAATTCTTACAGATCAAGCTAAAATCATGAAATTTGGCGCACAAGTCATTCTTAGCAGCATAAATCGAATCAGCCATGGAACCCACATGAAATACCCACAAAGGGACCCTAGTACCCCCCTGTGCCCCCTCACTGAGGTTTGACCAACAAATTCTTGCGGATCGAGCAAAAAGCATGAAACTCGGCACTCAAGTCATTCTTTTCATTACAAATCATACCAAGCATGGAACGCCCACGAAATATCCCAACGGCCCCCTAGCACTCCCCTGTGCCCCCTATCTGGTGCTTGACCAACAAATTATTGCAGATCGGGCTAAACGCTTGAATTGCGATACACAAGTCATTCATAGTAGTACAAATTGAACTATCTATGGAACCCCCTCGAGATAATCTACAAGGCACCACAACGATCTCCCCCCACCCCGTGCTCTCTCCTTGAGGCCTGACGAACACATTCTTCCAGATAGTGCTAAAAGAATGAAATATGTACACATGTAATTGTTAGCAGTAGAAATCAAACTAGCTATGGAACTTCCGCGATATCCTCCAAGGACCCCTCAGCGCTTCCGCCCTATTCCCGCTCCATGAGGTTGATTTCCGAAAAATTCTTGTTGATCGTACTGAAAGCATACATTTTGGTAAACAGATCATTCCTAGTACTAGAAATTGAACCAGCCGTGGATCCCCATGAAACCACCAAAGCCTCCCCCAGCATCCCCCCCCCCTATCCGGGCACCCCATGAAGCATCAATGACTAACAAATTCTTGATGAATGTACTAAAAGCATCCATTGTAGCAGTGGAAATCCAACTACACATGGAACCCCATGAGATACACCCACCCTCCAGCGCTTCCCTGTTTCCTCTCCATCAGGTTGATGATCAACCAATTCTAGTTCGATTTGTACTGCTAAGAATGACTTGTGTACCAATTCACGTTTTAGCACGACCAGCAAGAATTTGTTGGTCATTTGTTGGCTAAAATTAGAATTTGGAATTAGAAATTGGAATTGGAATTTGTTAGCCAAAATTCATAGTACCAAAATTCGTAGTACTACAGGTGAGCGCGGTAGGGGAACAGGAAGGGGCCTTAGGGGATATCTTGAGAGATTCCATAGCTAGCTCGATTTATTAGCCAAGAATTGACTTGTATACCAAATTTCAAACGCTTGATGTTCATAATTAGCCCAAATTCTGGCCCGTAACAGCTGTACTAATCCTGAAAATCGAACCAACGAACCGATGCTCAATTTTACAACATATAACTTAATTATGATGAAGGCCTATGGCCTTTGGAACGCTATTTTAATGTGACTACAATTACTGTTGTTGTTCTTCTTCAGGAAATTTTGCTCTCACGTAGAGGTCAAACCAAACAACCCATTTTCAAATTTTATAGCCTTAAAATTGAGTATTATATAGACTTTCTTATAACAGTTAATCTGAGGTGATTACAGTAATCTTTTCTGTGTTATTCTTGCTGAGACAAGAAAAAAATAATGGATATTAGTATTTAAAAACGCTTAAGCGTATAAAATACGGATGTAAGCCTTAAAAAACTTAAAGCCGTAAAGGAACAGATATTAGAAAAAGACATGTAAGCCATCAGAGTCGCACTAATACGTGTAAAAGAATCTCCAGCTTGTTTTTTGGGTTGCTGGAGATTCTTTTACACGTATTAGTGCGACGCTGATGGCTTACATGTCTTTTTCTAATATCTGTTCCTTGACGGCTTTAAGTTTTTTAAGGCTTACATTTTATACGCTTAAGCGTTTTTTAATACTAATTCCATTATATAATTTAAATAAAAGCCATATTACACTCATTGTGTAACTATAAATTATTTTTAAATGGTTAAGTTATATTTTTCACCGTAATAAATACTGTGAACCAACACAACCATTTTCAACATTATATTCCGTCCTTTTTCCGAATATCTCCATTACTCGTCACATCAAACAAATCGTCGAATACGAATTCCGAATCCATAATAGAAACCTTTTTTTCCTTTGCGCCTTGCATTGTTGGACTACTACGTGCACCACGTCATTATTAACGCGTGCTGAGATGCGGATATCTGTAGATAACTGCCTGCTAATTCCCTCGTGCAAAGAATCAACAATGGCTCGGGCCTGCGGCCATCGACATTGTTAGTTCTCAGCACAAGTGAACAGGCAACCTATACAATCGGACAAGGAATAATTGTTCCATAGTTAAGAATAAAAATAAAATGCTACGGGGAAAAAAAACTGATCAGGATTCAGTACAAAAAAGAAAAGGAAAGAAGTAGGAAGGAGGAAGGAATGAAAAACGTAAAGGAGGGACCGGAAGGAGGGTCAGAGTGGAGGAGAGAGGATCAACAGTGTAAGTGCAACCCTTCCTCAGCTCCAGAAAAATCTACATGTAATGGTGATGGCCCTAGTATATAGCCTTTTCAAGTCTGTGCCGTGTTAAAATATTTTTTTTCGGCTGGGGAGAAATTCTCACTATTAAAAATGTTTAATTTACTTATTAATTTTATTTAAGTATTTATATGTTCGCTTACTCATCCTGAAACAAAGTAGCTTGCAACTGTTTAAACTATATATACTTCTTGTTGACAGAAAAATGTTCAATATTTTGTGCGGGTGCAGAGATTACAGCATTTTAACTTAAAAATGCATTGTTGTAGCTATTATGACCATCTAATGAGGTGTTGACTAACTGATTGGGAAAAGTCTGGTGGTTTCAAAAATTGGAGTGTGAAGACGGCCGGAAGCGCCAATCGAATGTTAGCTAGCAAAAAGGGCAGTTATGTAACTCATTTTGTGTTATTACAAGTAGCGTGCAGCTGCTCATGCTACTTCATGAAAATCTGTTCAACGGAATTGATGATTCCGTTCCTTCATGTGCAGACAGACAGAACCATGTGAAATGTGCGAAAGAAAGCGGTTCAGTGTTTTTGTGCAGTAACTTATCCAAAAACCGAGTTGAACTTGCAGTAAAGTTTGTCATATTCAGGTTGTTTGCAACCATTCCGTTTGTAATCTTTAGTGTTCAGAATGTGATATTCTCAAGTTTCCCATAAATAAAACCTGAGTAGAGTTCAAAGGTCCATAATTCTAAAATTCAACTCTTATTAATCCAAGGCACACAAATCATTACCGCTACCAACTCTGGTGGAATGTCACGTCACGTCCAAAACTCTAGATCAAAACTATACTGTCATCAACTACAAACCTTGCATGACAATTGATGTTTAATACCTTCTCATTTTGTCTTTGTGCTTTCAGTTGGACACAGTAGGCCGAGTTCTTTTGGACCGACACTGGACGGTTGGCAACTTGATGAAAGTGGTTTTAAAACACTGCCGAGATTATGTTGCGTGTAAGCCAAGTGACAATCTTTCGCACAACCTTTTTGACACTATCTTGCCAAATGACTGGCACCAGCAATCCAGTTGGGCTTCGGCTAAATCCCAACCAAGCCAAGACAGCCTGGATTGATGATTGGTCCATTTTAACTCGCTGGAATTGCGGACAATCCATATTCACGTGATGGGAAAAAGAAAGATCTTCACAATACTCGTACTAAAAAAAAAATCATTTATTTTTCGAAATCATTTCATTTAGCTGTGAATCATTGCTAATTCCTTATTTGTATTTTCCATTTAGCATTATTGTTGATAACAACTTTTCAGTGGCTGCTCTCATATGAACGTCTTCCACACATTTATGCGATTCTTAGAGCTAGGTGTTTTGTCACGACTCGTATCAGGATCACAGAATTCTTTCATTCAGTAGCATGTTGTACTGTTTGGTAATGAAATCGGACCTTCAATTGGTTGAACTAATAGAAACCCATACAAAAATAAAAAATTAGTACATTTTTAAATTTAATTGTAATGCCACTACCAAACCACTGACAACCTGATATACCTCGTCTGATAACACATTGTAGAATTTGAATAGGATAAATCAGTTTTGTATTCAAGTCACACATTCTGTTGCATGTTACTGTTCATAATTTTATTCAGTTTGTGACAAAACGCCAAGGTCTTTTTAATAAT
This sequence comes from Lithobius niger, assembly GCA_023313725.1. Lineage (NCBI taxonomy): Eukaryota > Metazoa > Arthropoda > Chilopoda > Lithobiomorpha > Lithobiidae > Lithobius > Lithobius niger. The sequence continues at coordinate 84,670 of JAHWFP010113076.1, forward strand.
TATAGTCACACATCGTACTGTTTATTGTTGTGGAACTATTTCGATAGAATTGGGTTGTGCCAAATTTAAAATCATGAACGAAAAAGATCGTAAGACGTTCAGATGTTCTTTATTTATTATGTTGAAAGTGGTTTTGTTTTACTATCGCACATATCAAGAATTGCCCCTGGAAAAAAATGGCCTTGTATTACTAATTTGACCTTGGATCTACTTTTCTGTATCCCTACGCCAGTGAATTTGCCAGATGAATTTGAAGAATAAGAGTTAGTAAAATTTATAATTAATTTGTACCAATGTTTACTGATCTTGTAAGTGACGCATGTGTTCAATGCATTTATTTACCGCACAATAAAGAAATAACTTGTTTTTCATGGGAGACGATCCTTTGCACTAATTTTGCAGCCGGTGGTTGCTGGAAAGTGCCACTCAAGTAACATTTGATCGCTTCAATTACATTTCACAGCTCCTTTGATAGGGATAGTAGCGTTAATTGTCCAAGGCAGGGGCGGATTAACAGTGAGGCAAATGAGGCAGCTGCCTCGGGCCCCAGGTAGTCTAGGGGCCCCCATGACAACTTGCATTTTTTTTAGTTGTCTTTTTAAATCGTGATGTCGTGGTTGTCTCAGGTTTGTTTAAGTTAGATTGGGTTTTGTTAACCTTATCAGACCACGGTATTTTCTTTCTTTTTCTTATAAACAAACAAAATAGCTGAAGCTGCTCATTGACTGAGTGACACGTCTGCATACGGTGCAAAAGAGTACATATTTTCCATCGGCCATCAGGTTGTAACGTTGTACCGCCTACACTTGCGACTGCACCGGACCGAACTACAGTTGGCCAGTTTGACATTAAAAAAAATTTTTTTCCTAAAATTTGACCCAATTGTTTTTCAGACAGGATGGGATTTTTGATCCAGAACGTGGCACCCATTTTCATTTTTTAAAAGTCTCTGGGACTTTTACACATTTTCAGGTTTACCTTGTTTTTTGGGCCACCCACCTACCCTATATAGATTGGGGCCCCAACCTATAAACTGACGCCTCGGGCCCCAAAATGTTTTATTCCGGCCCTGGTCCAAGGACACTGAATGATTAAGTTGATAAGAGTTTTAACTTCCAGTTATCATAAACACTTGGTTATGCAAACATTTCCAGTGTCCCAACTTCCATTGTATTCTTTCTCAGAAACTGTTCCAAGACTTTTAAAATTTGCAGACGAGAATGACTACTTCAGCAGCCAAGGTATGGTATTATCTAAAAATCACTGTCTAACCCTCTTTTAGGTTAAAGCACAGTGTACAATTGCCAAATATGAGCCAGAGAAAAAATCCAAACAGTATTATTATTATACAAATATGCAAGTTTGATTATACAAATACTTTGAATATCCAAACGCACCCCTTAGTCCTAATTAGTTCAGATAATAGAATTTTATTTAGGTGATTTCTGAAGCACAACCTACCCTGGTCAGTGTTACCGGACAGATCGAAAACTTGAGTACTGCTTGACCATTAGCAAGAACATTGAATTTCCATGTTTAAACATGCCATCGGGAAATGGGTTGCATTGGTAGTAAAGGTGCAACACCCAAACCCCCGAATTAAAATGTAAAAACATTTAAAAATTAAAGAAACCAAAGTATGACGATACGGAAATGAACTGCAAAACAGTCTTTATGTTATATGGACTGAAAACGACATAACAAGGAAAAAACACACACTACCACCACACAGAAACACAACAAAGTTCGCTTGCATTTTTGGTGAAGTGCAATACCCGTTCACCTTCTTCAGAAGTATTTCAACTAAACAAAAAGCGTCCGAAAACTACATAATGAAAGTTCGTGAATTCTAGAATTTCAAAAGCACGCGCGTGTATGGTTGCGTCAGTGATCTTTATCTTCCATCTGGATACCCCACTTAGCATCAAGCTTGGCAGCCAGCGCAGGTGCCACCAATCTGTCAATGCCATCAAATGTCGGTCCTGTGATGTTCATTACAGGACGTTTAAGTGATGTGTAAACATCCTTTAATGAACATCACAGGACCGACATTTGATGGCATTGACAGATTGGTAGCACCTATGCTGGCTGCCAAGCTTGGCGCTAAGTGGGGTTATCCAGATGGAAGACAAAGATCAGTGACACAACCATAAATGCGCGTGCTTTTGAAATTCTGGAATTCACGAACTTTCATTATGTAGTTTTCGGATGCTTTTTGTGTAGCTGAAATACTTCTGAAGAAGGTGAACGGGTGTTGCACTTCACCGAAAATGCAAGCGAACTTTGTTGATTTTCTGCGTGGTGGTAGTGTGTGTTTTCCCCTTGTTATGATGTTATATGGAATTAAGCACAAAGGCTTTTGGGAAACTTGAACCGTTCAGAGCAGATTTGAATTAAAATGTGATTCCAAACACTAGTATAACTTCATGACAGAACAGAAATGTGAATATGAATGGTTCCAAAATGAAGAGTAGGATTGGTGAAGACAGATAGGTTGAGCCCAACCCACAGAATTATTTTAACGTACAAATTCTTAATTTTTGGTCTTAATTCGTAGCAGGTACAATTACAAAGATAAAAGATAAAATGAGACTGAACCAGGAGACAAAAAACTATGTAGTCTCGGTCAGTCAAAATTTTGGCTTCACTGCGCTATGCATTAGTTTCTACGGGTAGTGGAGCGTTTGTTAACGCCGGTCAATCAGTGCCTTTTAAAAACGGCCATGCCTTTTTACTCATCCTTCTGGAGACAGTACGAGTCTGTACCTTTATACTGCATTAAATTGTGCAGAACATCTATTTGAAATCTAGGAATAAACTATCTCTACGGCCTCTGCCATTGTTGGTGCTGGTAATCTCTGCCGTTTTTAATTATCTGCAGAAATCGAGCAATACATTGGATCCATATTAGGCTGATTTTTCGGTCCGACGTATGACACTGCATTTTATGATGTACGGCAATCCCTACAAAGGTTTCCCTTTGAAAAACAAAACTTACCACGCCTGTCTTCTACATTGTCTGGCCTTAATGCATTCACTCTAGCTTTGTTTAAAGCTTCCTTTGTTCATCTGTTCTTTATCTGCATCTTTTTCATCTTTTCTACTCTTTCCAACAATGAACCCAGTGCAAGTGGGTTGATATTCTTGCCATTATCCGTAGTACTAACGCCTTGCACTGACTCGCCTGTGTAATCATTTTGCACTTTAATGTTTCCAACTCTGATCTAGCTTCTAAAATTGTGCTTTTCGATATCACTTCATTAAACATCTCTGGTAATGCTTCAGTTTAACAGCTGACAAACGCATTTCAATCTCTTCTGGCATAGCTTCTAAGAAAGCTGCCTTTAATCCTTCACCCTTAGCTGCTAATTTCTGTGATTTTTGCTCATCTAAATGCTCTGGTCTAATCATCCAGATTTCAGCTGACATTGTTTCTAATCATTTTGAAAATTCTTCAAGTGTTTTTTCGGTTTTATTTATGTCAAATTTGGACATCGTAAAACTACGACCTCCTCCGAAACGTACGTCCACTAAAGCTTCTTTAAACTGAGACCAATTGCAAGATTCAGCTACGTGTGGGGGTTCGTTGCTAGGAAATTGTGCTGGTCTATCCACAAATTTATTGCTTGCCGCTGCAATAAGTTCCGTGTCTGGCAAGGATGGATCCTGTTTTCTGAGATTATCGCATATAAACAAGAATGTGATGATATCCAAGTTACCATTTGCCACAAATGGCAAAATAGCTTTCAGTGCTGCTCGAATGTCTTCCTATAATCTGGAATGTGTGCTGCCAGTATTCGTCTGAGCTGAAAGAAGGCTGTTCATGGGCTTTAAAAATATGGGTTTCGTTCGTTTTCTTCAGCAATTTCATGTGCGATCAATAGCTATCATGCAAAAAGTGCTATCTGTTGCGACAACAATGTTTCGTTACTTCTACCAACGTTATTACTGCTGTTATTAATATTATTGGCGTTACGATTGACGGCACTGATGGAAGTGATGTGAGCGAACTGGTGACGGCATGCTTTGCCGTGAAGCTAAGGGGAGTTATGATCTGTGCCAGTTGTATTGCTGCTAGGCGCATGGAACATGTGCTTCGCGATGTTCCATTAAGCTAACAATGCCTTGGTCCATCAGAATTCTCAGAATCTCCCAATCTTCTACGTTTCATTATCCTTCTTCCTCACGATGACAGCTGCAAACCACATCTCATAAAACCATCCCTTCCTCTCGGCATTATGAACGTAATACAATGCTATCAATACACGTTTGGCGTGTATGCAAAGAATACACCAAGAATATAACAATACGTTCATAAAAAAATACAAAACGTAAGTACAATACGGCGACCAGCCTGTCTCGAATGATGAGCAGATTGATTGAAAGACGATCTGGATCGCCGACAGTGTTTTGTGTTACGGTGTCATTGTAGGTAATGGTGTTATATGCTTTAATCAGCTACTGAATAATTTGCATAAATATGTATTTAATATTTTGTTCAGTCATGTGTCAGCATTGCTTTGCCAAGTTTTTTTTATTTTGCTAGAGTAATACGAACCAAAAACCCAAGTTCACAAATCACTAGAAAGTAAACGTAAAAAGAGTAGATCACTCAAGGCTAAGACAAGCACTACAGGTCAGAACTCATGCACGCAGCGTTACATAATACCACGACATCACAGGTCTTTGAGGCACATGCCCAATACAGAACTCCGTGGCACATAAGAACGTTAATGAGGCGCCGTTACTGGCGAAAATCTTTTCGTCGAATCAAAGCAGAACAAAAGAAGACACCCGAAAATCTTGACAGGTGGCTGATGCAGTCTTTTGTTTCTATGTGAAGTTGACACCTAGACAACACCTTTTCCGAGAAAGAGAACAAATGCTAGCATCGTAACCTTTTAGCAGCCTATTGTTTTCAATACAGGTACACGAGCATCGTTTGTCACGCAGTGTAATAAAACTTGGATCAGACGATAGCGAACCTGTCACTGTCGAGAGCTTTCTCAAGTGCTCTTTTGTTGAGTTGACTTTGATGGATGATACAAGGATTAGTTTTTCAGAAAAGACAAAACCATAGAATTACTGGGCATTTTTATGAACTTACCGAACAACTCACCGACCGATTACACAAAAACCGAGCACTACCACCAAAAGTGATGTCACGTCCAAGTCTTTTATGAACAGACTGGCTGGAATGAGTAAGTAAGTAAAATGGTGGCCAATGTCAAGTGTTTTTGCTCACGATCATTTGATCACCAATTATCTTACATTGCCATGAGGTTTGCTATGCAGGTTTACATGAAATACCTGCTGATAAGTACGTTTATTACTTATGGTCAAATGACCTGTTACCGTATTTTAGCTTAGTGGTGATCCTGCGTGAGGACAGTCTACACCAAATGTTAATTACGTTCACGTACATAATCCTAGCAAAGCACCACTCAGGGTCCAGCATCTTTAGTCGATGGATTCAGGAGAAAAAAAAGCATCCTCCAGTTGATGAGTACGATGCTTCAGTGGCGACGTCAAGCTGAGGTATCGGAAAATTCACCAAGCGTTTATGAACTACTTTGATAAGATGGGGCTACAGCACCGAGTCGTTCCATGAGGTTATGAAAGTACCCACTTCTAATAGTTCCTCTGTTTAAATTTAACACAAGCTTCAGATACTTGTAAATATGACACGAAAAACACAAAATCTTTACGAATAAGTCATGTTACTGTTAATTAAAAAAAAACCACCTTTCTATAATTAATTATGCTCCCAAGACGTTCACGAACTTCTGACACCATTCTTATTAGATTTACTCGGCCTGAAAGTGTCGGATAATATCAGGATTCATAAATAACTGACTAATATTCAAGCAAACTATCGCCATAATGTTATTCAATGTATGGAAATAGGATGAATGTCGGGATGAGTAGTTGTCCGTTATCCCAATGGTCCAGTGGGACCATTATATCCCGTAAATATATACACGGCTGTGCATACACCTATGTTCAGGATGCTCGCAAAAGTACAGCTTAATTACTGACCAATTCAACTGAGCGATACTGCAAGTGCTAAAACTGAGGAAACTGTTCTACCTGAAGAATTAATAAACGTTGCTCGTCTGATTCAGAGAATAGCTGCTGCATCTGCTCTCTCTCTGGTAAGCTGGTACGGTATCATATCGAAAACCAAAATTGATAAAAGGGACCGCCAAGTTTCGAATGGTTCGGCCTGTCAAAGGAGTGATATCAGCACGCCACAACATTTGCCAAGTTAATCGCACCGACTAATAATTCGAAGGTTAAATGAAAACTAGAACATTGCTGCTTTCGGTAGCAATGTTCAAGTTTTCATTTAACGTCAAAAGTATTATTCAGTGCGATTAACTTGGCGAATGTTTCGGTGTGTTGATAACACTCCTTTGAAGGTCTGAACCAACCGGAACTTGGTGGTCCCTTTTACCAGTTTTGGTTTCTGATAAGATATCACTTATTTTTTTAAATTGTGCCTAGCCTGCAGATGTGTAATCAAGTGCCATGTCAACAATAGCTTTAGTGGCCATTTTCCCAATATTTTACTTTCATATCACTCCTTTGAGAAGCCGAACCATTCTCAACTTAGTTGCCACTTTATTAGTTTTTCGTTTTGTTTTAATTTAAATTTTTTTTTTATTTAGTTCATATAGTTCAATTTTTTTTTTAATTAGTTCGTCCTGTGCGAGGCTGAATCATTCTCAACTTGATGGCCTCTTTACCAGTTTTTGGCTTTGTTTTGAAATTTTGTTTTTCGTGAATTGGACATAGACACAATTTCTTTGGCAACGTTGTTTGTTTAGATCTGTGATGACACACTGGTGTGTCTAGATACGCACATCAGCATACACGTTGTCATTGTCTGAACTTTGGCAGTCCAATCGGAGACGATGCCGACGATGCTAATAATGGTTATAACAATACTTTCAAACTCACGCGCCCTCCCACACCATTCCCGTTACACCCCCAGGCTGTAAACCAAAAAAGGTAAGTAGTTCGTATCGTACTGCAACCATTCGTCCAATTTCATAGCTGGAAGCTTTCCCGTTATCTCAGTATCGGTGAATGATCACCCCATGGGAATTAACATAGGGATGAACGGACTAGAAGTAGCTAGCTAGATAGAATTTAAAAATTCTACCAGAAAACTTACCTAGTTTTTGTAGGAGAATTGGAATTCTCTGAGTATCCGACCGTGCGGTTGTACCGTTGGGTTAACGTCATTTACCGCCGACCCCTGAAAAAAATTTT
>JAHWFP010113084.1:0-13801 GCA_023313725.1 Lithobius niger
GGGGGGGGGACAAACGTTGTCTCCTCTCTGTAACCCGATACTGTCGCGAAACTCAGGTCAGAATATAGCCCGATCTCGTGTTGTGATTTGGTATGTTGGTGCCCTCGACTTGTGTGTTTTTCTGTTGCTGTGTTCTCTCCCCATGCCTCTGTCATCTTGCGCAAAGTGTTGGTGTGTATGTCTTGTACACCACGAGCATGTCCTCCAAACGTTAAGTTCCGTGCCTCTGTCTGCAGATTGTAGATGCCGTGTGTAACGTAATGCAGTTAGGCACAGAGGTGCTACAAGTTAGATGAGCAGTGAGCCTTGTACACAGTGGGGCAGTTTTGTGGGTGTAAATTTTGCACGTTATGTTTGTACACAGTGGTGTTGCTTCGGTTGTGTTTTAGACAGGAGCGGAGCTATTGTGTTTTTTTTGAGTCAAAGGTAACAGTGGCAACACTGGTGTATTGTATTGTGGAGTTGTTTTGTTTTGTGGTTCTGTATCTGCGTTTACTTTTGTTGGGGTTTGTGGCTTCTTCGGGCCAGACCCCTTAATAAACACATTACCGGCTTCGGGCCAAGGCTCAGAATAAATACCATTACGGCTCACAAAAACAGCAAATCACACTTGAGACTGTGAGTCTTTCATTGCAAGAAGAGTTGGAAACAAAATTGCAGATCGTGAGCACTGGATCCAATCTAGTAGGAAAAAAAGGAATTTGTTAAAGAAGTATGTTTTAGTATGTGCCAAGTTTGCTGGTTAATCTAGACATATGCTAGTGTGGCGCCACCAAGTAGACGATAGGCCATGTAGATGATTGAGTGAGCAATTCCAGCTTAAGTGCGTAATTAATATTAACCTCTGGAGGAGCAACTGAGGGGGCGATGCGCTGATTGAGTGAGTGAAGCGAACGAAAATCAGCGTTTGTTAGCCAGTGTCCTCAAAAATGGGATTGAACAAACTTAAGCATGTGAAGCATGCATGTCCAATAAACCAAACTGTGTCAACTTGGCTGATGCAATGGCTAATTGGGCAATAGCAAATGAAAATTGTGAATGAGAAAATTTGTACACATAAAATTCTTCCAGAAAAAAAGGTAGAGGTGACGATAAGACCGTATGACTCCATTGTACATTCACATTCCTATGAAAGTTGCGATATCCACCCTAAGGGGCGACCTTTAAAAGGTTGTGATGTCATTCAACCAGCAAAAGGCTGCCAACGTTAATCCTGTTAGCCAAGTTAATTGCACCGAGTAATACTTTGGACGTTAAATGAAAACTTAAAGATTGCTATTGCAAGTATCAAACATTCATGAAATTTTCTAAAATCTGTAAAATCTCTGAGTACAGACCGTCAAGATGCAAACTGAACAGAATTGAACACCAGTAAACAATATTGGGAGAAACAGGGACCTTTGACCGTGCTATCGGCTCGGTTCACTCAGTTGAATGCGTCTAAAGGCTGGGACAGACGAGCGAGTCAACTCGTAATCTTACTGCTACAAGGCATCAATTAGTCCCCCTCAACCCACACTTGGCCCGTCTGTCACCCTCCTCTTACAACTTGCAGTGAATTCGCTGAATTTTCAAGCCTGGTCAGAAACACGCATCGAGTAAGAAGATTAGAGATATTGTTCTGGCCCAACAACCAATAGCAAAGGAGTATTAGATGACGCGGATTCCCTGGGAAAATTCCCCACCTACCGGAGCATGCTCCGCACCACTCGTACTAAACTCGCAGTCAACTCGCAGTCAGCTCGCTGTCATTCTGTCACCCTTCTCATTTCCCACGCGCAGGAATTCGGAAGGGTTATAATCGTGGTATCGGGGACTCGCTCGTCTGTCCCAGCCTTACGCTATAGTGCAGCTATTTCCCGTTGTAAACTATACACGAGCGAGATTCAGTTGGTGACGTCTTTGCTCCCGAACCAATCCTCGAAGCAGACGACGCTTGGTTTTCGAACCCAACAAAAAGGTTTGTTTCAGTTAGCCAGTAGTTTTGAATAAAATTAATGAATTTTACTGAATCTTTACACAATCTTTACTGAATGTTAAAAAAACACATTATTAAAACAAAATGACAATTTTTTACGAGATTCCACAAGATGAAAGTTGGTGACGTCATTACTTTCAAACCCAAACAATGGCGCTCCTTTACGCTTAACCCAAGGATTAACTTGAAACCTATCAACTGGATATCCTCACCGTTCAAGAATGAACTCCACGCCATTCAGAAAATTTCAATGTAGTAATCTAACTACAGTGACTAGGCTGCTGCTGATCACTTATGACGGTGCTTTACTTTATTTCACTGAGCCTAAAAGCCTTTACGCTATGCGCTCACTACTAACCACTACTTACAGCTACTTAAGACTACTTACGCTAACACAACCCACTCCTGTAACCCCGGCCCCACACAACAACTGGACCACTGGCATGGCCTATGCACCCTTACTGGCCAAATGACGGTGCTCTCCGTCTGATAACAAACATTACAATTTTTACTTTAAAACAATTTAAACAATTAGAGAGGTTTGGCTTTCGTTTATTCAACAGGCTATGTGATGGAAGAAGCAGTAAAATGGCGCGAAATGGGAGCAGTGACGTCAGACGCTTTTGAAATTTGGTATTAAATCTCCCACAGTTTCTCGCGCTTCTGCGTAAGGGCGCGTTTATGCAACAACTCGCCTTTGCATTCTCGCAGCTAGAAGCTAGAAATTATCTGAAATTCCAACATGGCGGCGGTTTTAGCCATTTCGCATCGCAACGAAAACGTTGACTAATACGAGTTCAGAAGCGACTGAGAAAATTTCGTCAGGAGGAATTCTTAATCTTACTGTCACGGATTATCCGACATAAAACATTTACTCAAACGACGTCGGATTTAGCTAATCCAGGTAGGGTTGTTACCATGGCAACGACAACTCTGCCATTGCGATTAAATTCTAGCTGCGAGAATGCAAAGGCGAGTCGTTGCGTAAATCCACCCTAATACTGAGTGGACCGACCCGATAGAACGGTCGTATGTCCCTAGGGAGAACTAGGTTAGCAACTGAGCTTGAATTGTCCTTTGATCCACGTGATTGTTTGCACGGATGGCCACTTCCTCCCCTCGAATCAAAAAAACAACCTTTAATGAAATGTCAACAGCCATGTTATTTTTGCGTAACATCTAAACCGTCCGCCAGAGCGGCCTCATATCGTTAGGTATCCCGAGTATCAAATGACAGTCGAGGCACTCTATATATTCCATCATTACAGGCTACTCAAACGAAACGAGCTAGTGGGAAACATCTTGCAGCGCCCTCTAAGAAACGGTTATTGTGGGCCATCACAGCACCTGCGATCGTTCTCAAGTTTCAAAATGGCCGCTTCGTGCTGTGGCGAAATATCAAAACGATGTCTAGTTTTGCCATCCTCCACGTGTAGGTACACACGTTCCATATAAGATTCATCCCTTTCGTGTCATAAAAAGAAACCTTGACCTTCGACTCGTCGGGCTTAGTCTTGAAGCTTTGTAAATCTCTGTGGTCTGTTTGTCTGTGGTTCTTTCGTCAGCCATGTCCCCCAGCGCCATCAAGTGATTCTGTACGGATATTTGCGGTAAGAAGGTGAAACATCATCGACGATTGTTAAAGTTTTATGCGGACGATAAACGCGGGATTTTATGGCGGCCATTACGTTGGGGCTTCCAGCACCCAGCAAATGAGGCATCTTGGGAATGATTTTCTCAACTCGAGAATCCGTGCGTTTTCCCGCTAACCCTTATCCCAAAGAACGCGCACCCCCTCACGTTCGAGGGTTGTTACTGCTAGATTTACCCGAATTGTCTCATTGTGATGGGGGCAGGGTGCGTGGGATTTGACGCTCTTCAAATTTGTAAAGCCGTAACTTTATTTCTATTGGAAGAGGACAGACAGTGACGGAACGATCTGACTTTACTATTCTGGGTGACCTTACTGTAAACAAGGATTGGACTAGGATAGAATTGATACCAAACTTATTTTTCCCTTCTTGTACGGGCTTCTCAGTAGGCATTCTCTTAGCCCAGTTACTGGCCCCTTCATAGAGTTCGTCCAGTGCCCCTTGCAGCTAGCCCAGTTACTGGCTCCATCATAGAATTATGCATCACATAGGACGTTATTGTCTCTACTCTATAGGCTAAACCACATGTGGTTTATGCCTATAGCGCTGTGACAATAACGTCATATTATTATATATAACTATGTTGGAGCCAGTGTAGGCCCAAAATGCGCGATTTTTGTTGATTTGTAGGCAATTGCTACATTTGTCAGCAAGTAGTGTGTTTTCTTTTCCAATTTGAAAACTTAGTATATGTTCTGCAGCGTACGGGATTGGATAAATAACGTTTTTTAGGCATAAGAAACGCGATCTCATAGCACTGGCCTGACTGTAAGGCGCCACTGTTTTTATCTGATTGTTTAATGTTTATCTTACTGCCCCTTGCAGTTATCTCAAGCCCGCAACTTCCATAGCCATTAATGGCGCTTATTGCTTTTGCTCTGTGTCTGCTAGGCTTTCTTTAAAATGGGTTTTATTTTATTAGCGAGGAAATCGTTAGGTACAGTATTGGACAATGAATTTTAGACAGAAAAATGTTGGCTTCTCTGCAACTCTCCTTTACGGATTACTTCCTTCAGAACGTGAATGGCTGCGGAAGTGCGATTGTTTTAAGGTATTGGTTTCAGAATGCATATTTCATGTCGCAGGATGGATAATTATAAACTGTTACGACCAATAATTACGACATTTAAGTCCGTTTTAGCTGTTAGACACTGTTGGACGACGAGTCCACTTCTCACGTGTGGGTAGAGATGATCGAAGTACCCAATGACTTGCAGACTGAACTTTAGTAATTTAGTCTGGATAGGACAAGGCTTGTTGCGATTTAAACATTGGCGTAATTCACTTATTTATTTATTTATTTATAAAATAATTGCAACGCCCAAAAGAGCTATAAATGCAATTTCAAAAAAAACAAAATTTCAAGACAAATACAAAAAACAAGCAAAATGATAAAATAATTTCCAACAATTTAACAAATATGGCTGCATGTTTGAGGCTGCCAGTCTTTTTTCAACTTTGTAGCAAAGGCTATATCACTTATGGAAGAGACAACATCATAGGTCAAGTTATTCCAGTCAATGATAGTGCGTGGGAAGAAAGACCCCGCCAGCACGTTTTTGTTGCATTGGTAGCGCTTTATCTTTCTGGCATGATCATGCCTACACAAAAAACAGGAGGCTCCAGAAGAGTGCAGCCGTTGAAAATACGGAAAAAGACTTGTAAGCGGTGTATCTTCCTTCTGTCAGCTGAAGATTGCCATTTCAATTTATAGCACATAGTAGTGACACAGGCATCTCTTTGATAGGCACCGTACACCATCCTAGCGGATCTACGCATCACCCGTTCCACGCAGTCCGACTAATTTTTCGTGTAGGGATCCCACACAGCACTACAATAATCCAACTTTGGATTTGTTACCGCATTAAAAACGACCTCTCGAATTTTAGGACTTGCGTCTTTCAAGATTCTGTGAAAAAATCTAATTTCACTGTTTGCTTTAGCGCAAATGTGGTCAACATGGTCGGACCAAGACAACTTCTTGTTAATTTTAACTCCGAGACAAGTCATATTGTCCACCATCTCCAAAGCAACACCCTTTAGGAAGTAAACAGGATTCGTGGCATTCCTTTTATGTAAAATGTGAATTGCTTTAGTCTTCACTGGATTTAAGTTCATTTTCCAAGTATCGCACCATTTGGCTACTCTCTCCAAGTCTTGCTGAAGGACAATGTTATCCAACTCCACCTTAATGATCCTTATGACCTGGTGTAAGAAAATAGTGTTAATGACTTTAGTTTGGGTACTAATATTCACCGACAAAATGCACGCTGCAAATGAAAATTCCGGAAACATTGGGCTTAGGTCTCCTTTATCCTTTAATTATTGGCTGAACCAGCGGCGGAATCACTAGGGGAAGGGGGGGGGGGGGGGGAAGCTGTGGGCAATCCCCGCCCCAAACCAACCAAAAAAGAAGGGCTTGCATTCGTTGAAGTCAAATTCGCCACACGTAAGTTGATATTGGAAACTTTTTCCGCGAAATTGCCCCATGTTTTTTGTTTTGTTTTTATAGGTTGGGTTGGGGGGGAGTTGAGGCTTAATGGTGCGTCGACAACTAAGTCATTAGTGCCAACCTCTGTCACAGTGCAGTGGTTCAGGTTGTCACTGGACCACGCATTAGAAATATTAAACAAGCTAGGTTAGGTAAGAAATTTCACTAGGAAACGGTTCTTTCCTCAGTTTTTTCCCTCGGATTGTTTTCCTTCTGTTATTTTCCTACGGTGATCTTCGAGGTTTTTTTTTTCAATTTTCACGGCATATTTTTTCCATTGACTGTTTACTGTCCATTCCTTTTCCCCTGGGCTTTCGTTCTGCGGAAATCTTGTTCTTTTTTCTTTTTGTTGGCTGTTTTTTCCCAATTTTTTTCCCCCTAGGATTGTCTTTCCACAGCTTTTTTATTCCTAAATTCAAAGTTTCTGAATGCATTTCTTTAAAACAAAACCGCAAAATTGACTTTCGAATCGATTTTAAAACAAAATCAATTTTTAAACTGTTGCTCTATTTATATTTATAACTAAATGGAGTAATACTATTAAAGTCGGTTGATCGGTTTTGTCATGCATAATAATATTTTTCCTGTCCTGTACTGTAACTGAAGAAGCCACCACATTTTCTTGGCCTATCCGGATTCCATAAATAGAGATTTGCAGTATTATGTGTTTGACTGACTTTATTCTGTGTTCAACAAATTTTATTTTTTCAGTTGCATCGCAGACACAGTATTGTATTTATTTTACAGATATTATTATTCGTTTATTGAATTTAACAACTTCGTAATGTTCAAGGATTTCCCATAACCAGGCATGATTAATAGATCTAGACTTCTAGTTGCCCCTTCCAAGCTGTCTAAATTTCATTGTTCAATACTGTACCTCAGGAAGGCTTATTAGGTCTAACTGGGGATGTAATTTTCACCTAGAATAAGAAATGGCACGAAATTTCAAAGAGATCAGATGAATTAATAGTTCTTCTCCTAGCTTACGAATAAGTCAGGAGTTGGAGCTCAAACCCCCTTCAACCATTTTTTAAATTAATTTTGACGAGCCTTATATCAGCCGAAGCAATTAATGCTTATACGGCTGAACCGGCTCCATTTGAACATTACCAGATTTTTTTTTAAAGAAGAAGAAATCTGGTAAAGGGAGGTGCCAGCCCGGAGATGTCCAGAATTAGCCTGAATACATCCCATAGACGCTGAAGGAGCATGGTAGCCTCTCACGCAACCCTGGCCGGCAGCCCTGGCGGGGACTTTCCCATGATCCCCTTTCGAGGGGTTCAACCAGATCCGCAAACCTCCAGCAACCAGGCTGAGCTCTCTCACCACTCAGCCACGATGATTAACGTTTTGCATCTGTACCAACGTATCCTAACGCATGGCAACATAGAACCGAAAAAACAAAAACAACAACGGTGGTTTCTTTCCAAAACTAAACTTGTTACAAATTCCAGTCATGTTCTTTAATTCGCCCTTTGACGTCGTGGTATTAAACGTCCACGTCATCCCACTGTTATAAATTTTTAAAAATACAAAATACCGGCAGACGGGGCTTCACTTACAAGCACATCATAAAAAAACAGTAAATGTTTGATGTAATTCGCTTTCCCCGAGACAGACTTCAAAGGACAACAAACGCGAAAAGCTAAATTATAAATGGAAAAAAAAGCACTAAAAAGACAATAAAATATCCGAGTAGTACAATTCTTTCACTCACAGGGAATTTTTCCGTTTTTAGGCGAAAAATGCTCTTCAAAGGGATAAAAAAATATTAAACAGGAAAAAAGGGAAAAATTGGGGAAATTCTGTGTTTTATTTGCAAGTTTCTCTGGTGACTCACGATTTTCTCTCCATCCAGAGCCATGTTCTCGAAAGTTCCTGTAAGTCTACATGCTTCGACTACCAAAAAACGCCTGTTAACATTTTAAACTCTTAACCAAGTCCAATTTCCAATTTGGTTAATGTTCATTTCTCGTCTGTTGCTCGTTTACTAAGGCTAAAATAACGAAAATTGTGGCAGTACTAATTTTTACAAGTCCATCCATACCCTTTATTTCTAGCAGGAATGACAGAAGGACTAGCTGTACAGTCTTTTAAATTTTATTTTCAGCTTACGTCAATAGTTGGCGTTTCTGTGCCATCAAAATGGACCCATATACTGTTTGTTTTTTTTTAAATTAGGTAATGCTAAAAATTAGTGGTTTAATGAAGGGAAATTAAATAAAGGAAGTAACACACAGAAAATGCTGCGCAGAGCAGGGCCATTGAAGTTGCGAGCGGGATTGGAATGGGGAGAATTTCTGACGACGGACTAATTAAAAGAAATACCTAATAGCCACGTGTTGACTTCCAAAAATCTAACGCTGGGCAGCTTTGCACTTTCAGCTTTGTGTATGAATTTGTAATCTATCCGCAGAATTTTAACAAATGTTGAGCACGCTATGTTAAGAGCATTATCCTGGAACGAATAAAGCATGTTTATAGAATATGCAAAGCTAAGCGATGTTTGCCCCTCTGTTAATTCCAGATATTATGAATTAGTGATGCTTAAACCACACGTCACGGTTCTTGGCCGTTAAGTCACCATCAGTTAGCTACGCCTAACGACTACAGCGGCTGTTTAGTCATCCGAGTGGACGAGCTCATACACGCGATAGGCGAGTGGTATAGGTAGTTTGATCGGATTCAGACAGACTTTAAAAAAAAATATGTGTAAAGAACATTCAGAGACTGGATCAGTTTTAGTCTTCTGTGCAGCGGAGCCTGGAAAAATATAGCAACGCCTTTGTCATTGCATACGTCGCCTTTTTCAGTGGTAGTCAAGTGAACTTAAAAAAAAAAAACACTGCAAATTAAAAAAGTCGTTGCTTCCTTACAGCTAATAGGCTTTCTCGACGTAACTCAATAAAATAATAAGCAATACATAGGTTCTTGGTTTTTAAACTTTAAAAATTTTTATTTTTTAAGATGTGTCTGCCATAACATGATTTTGTGTTCTTTTATTTGTGTACGAAGCCTTTGAGCGGATATCCACACTTGATAACGGGGTGCAAATTATCCCTAAAACGTCGTGTTTTATTGTTTTACATGTGCACATTTATGGGCTATATTTTTATCAAAAACTATTCCGGTGCTGGTATTACTTCATATATTATAACATAGTGTAACCTTTTTACGATTTCAGTCGGGGGAGGGGGTCTCGCTGTTGTAGTTAGTCCCAGGCCCATAACTTTGATGTGGGGGCCCTGTTTAGGTTATACAGTAGAGATCGCTATTGCAGAGCGTGATCAAGGGCAACGACATTTGGACAATGGGGTACATGCCCCAACCCTATTTTTGGATATCCTGTTCGTAGATGGACTTATAAAGAAAAATCATTAAAATAAAGGCCATAAAACTTTTTTTTAAAAGGGGAAAAAAAGTTTGCCTGTTCGTTACAGGTTTTTTTTTTACACACCTATGTTTTTAATACCCCTATAAATGCAGTGTTTGGTAAAATGGTACAGCATTAATTTATTCTCCTACTAAAGACGTTGCTCTTTGCCCCCTTGTTTTCTCCGTTGGTGCCCCCACCCCACCCCTATTTTGAAAGTCTGCTACATTTATGTTTGTCACCAGTAAAATTGTATACGTCCCCGACTTTAAAGTTTGTTCAGGCTAAATTTCATTTTTTTTAATATTTGTTTAAAAAAATTTTCTAATTAAATTCATGCGAATTAATCCAACTTAAAGTGACTTCCAAATTTAATTTTGACAACATTAATTGTGTATTAGTACTAACGAAATTTCGTTAACTTGTTCAGTTTCCTTAAGTCAACACCCACGGTTAAGACAATTCCAACTTTTGGCAAAAATAAATTATGGTTTCATATAGGTGGAAATAATTTAAACTGGGTAAACAACATTGGTTCCACTTTTCAAGAGAAAGCAATCGCTACGTGAATAGCATACACCTGCAGAAAAAATCAAGGTTAGCTGGAGCTGCA
The DNA here is from genome assembly GCA_023313725.1 of Lithobius niger. NCBI lineage: Eukaryota > Metazoa > Arthropoda > Chilopoda > Lithobiomorpha > Lithobiidae > Lithobius > Lithobius niger. Next base: position 10,111 of record JAHWFP010113084.1, read on the forward strand.
ACTCGACAGCGAAGTGAAATTCAAAAGCACGAGTTCATATTTCTTAAAAATTTATTTCTACGTTGTATTTTTCTTCTTTGAAGTTGTGTCGTATAGATATTTGGGACACGCAGAATTACTTACGTCGAGAAATTTGTGCTTTCAATGCTGGGCAGGAAAGACGACTCTTGGAACCGATAATTGTTCGATGAAAGCAAAAATAAAGTAACAATTGTGTGACACAGATTTCACCACCACAAGTAATTCGCAGTGAATATTATAAAATATTATTTAAAAATTAACTTGATGTAGCCTTGTGTTGTATGTGAATCGGCACAGTTATGAAACAGAATAAGTAAACACAGGCACCCTTAGCATTCGGTAATTCTTACGGTGATGGTATATTTCTTGTCTATACTTATCTGCAGTTTCGCTAAGAACTAGATCTTTTTGAACTTACTAAAGTCCAGTAAAGTCCTACTGGTGTAGACATGGGAAACTCCACTCATGGCACGGCTGAAGATTAGGAACAAAATGCGATACTTTAGTTGTGGAAGGAGGCAGGTTAGTCCCTCTCACTCTGGCTGGGACTATACAGCAGTGACATTTGCGGCATAACTACAAGGTGCACTAAATAAAAATGTAGGGAAAAACAACGGAAGAGCGGATTTCTTAGGCTTAAAATAACGTTGTTTTCTCCAACAGCAAAAATCGCGCGTTTTAGGTGTAAGAAATCACTCTTTACAGCATCGGCTTCAGTATGACGGCCTTCTGTTTCTCTCCGCAGTGCCCCTTGTAGCTAACCCTATAAAGGCTCCAGCATAGATTTATATACAATAATACTACGTCGTGTCACTGCTCTATACCCAAGTCCTAATTCCACTAATGATCAAACCACTTTCGGCTTAATTTAGCCACTCAACCTCACCACTCAATCGCCGTAACTTCCGACACTACGATGTAACAAACATGACGAACAGCCTCGCTGCTTTTCGGGTGCGGTATATACCACAGTATTTTATTATGCTTATTTGTGGTGCTGTTTGTTACCGAATGAGTAAACAAAGCGAACGATGTCTGTTTCTACAGTGTCGTACTGGCCAGGGAGGGAAGGGAAGGATATTCTGGCAACAGCACAATTCGTCCCCGGACATTTCGTCCCCGGACAATTCCTTCCAAAAGGTTCGTCCCCGGACATTTAATCCCCAGACAATTCGTCCCAAAGTTCGTCCCCCATTTTTTATAAAAGTATAGAGTGTGTGTTTTGAGTTTTATTTAATAATAATTATTAATAATTCATGATTTGCGCTTCTTATACTTTCATTTTCGTAAAAGTTAAAGGTACATTGTTCCCAGTTGGATTTTCTGCATGGCTCAGTTTTGCAACGTTACTTCAGACGCATCTAAATGTTGCAAAAGCATTCATTTTCCTATTTTTCCCCTCGTGAAAAACAGTTTCCTATGTAAATGTTCCAAAAGCTATTTCGCGCAGGATGCTCGAATATAGTGAGACGGTATGTCCTTTTAATTATGGCCCACATGTAATCAGGTCTACATTCGGGTGTGCAATTTGTTTTTTTCTGTTGTTTTATTTCAATTGTTTTAAGAAGTTCCTCATGTAACAGCGTGAGTGGATAGATTGTTTGGGTCAGTTCATGTCAGTAGAACCAGGAGTTAATAAATGCATACACGTTGATGGGACGTGGGAATAAAAGGCGCCAACTTACCGGCACGATCGCATGAACATGCGGGGAATCAGGAGGCAAAACAACCCAGTCGGCCTCGGCTTGAAGCAGCCGTCTGCTTCACCGCTTTATGCTCGTAGAACGCTGTTGCACGTTGCTGCACGCATGACTGACCGGAATCGTAGCACAGCCGAGTAGTATTTTTTTGGACCTATTGGGTTAAAACCTATGCAGCGTATTTTCAACGTGGGATATCCCAGAAACCAGCTACGACCAGTCGATCAATAACTGGCCGCATGGGGTTGCGACCCCCCGAGAGACGCAACATGCGATAATGTTATCATGGACACACCATCCAGCCCTACGGGGCGTCTTTTTGTAGCTCCTGGTAGAATCCATCTATATTGACACGTTAGGGGCAACAATTTTACTTCGCAGATTACATCTGGAGGGCGCCACTAATTCAAAACAAAACGCAAAATTTGAAGTTTGATATTTGCCGGTCGTTGGTCGACTTTTAGGTTCAGCAATCTCTCAGAAAAATGTAAGGGCTCTTTTTTTGTTATTTATTGTTCGTGGTTTGTAACTTCTGCTTGGTTAAGAAAATTGTGGGGAAAAAATGGGGAAAGAATTGTCCGGGGAAAAACTTTGTGACGAATAGTCCGGGACGAAATGTCCGGGGACGAACTTTTTGCGACTAATTGTCCGGGGACGAAATGTCCGGGGACAAATTGTTCGCGACTCGATATTCTTCCTGGCCTCAACTGGCCTTTGACTTTCAAGAATTTTTTTTTTAATCCTTGCCAGGAAGGCTCACGGAACTTTTCGATGTTAGTTTCAAGCACAGATTTAAAATTACAAATAATAATTTTTAAAAAAGATTATTCCTGAAGTCGCTTGGTGTTACACTGTCAAGGTTTATAAAATAGGAAAATAAGTGCTTTATAAAATAAGTGCTTTGTAAAATAAGTACTAGTAAAATAAGAACTTTGTATTGAGTATCCTATACTGTATCATTCGATATAGGTCGCTAAGGAAGTGGACGATTATTCACAAGGCACAATACTCGATCCTAATTCACTCCTTACTGCATAGCTAGGGGACTATGCACATAGCGCTTCTGCTGCACATCGTAGGCAGGGAACCAACCTTTCAGTCAGTCCCACACACCAACTCGGAGTCCGTCGACTCCAGGCTTCTTTTATACCGGTGAGAACAATGGGTTCTTGCCTGAAGCTACTGGCGAACAGGTGAGGTCCGGTTCCAACTGGGTTTGCAGTGGACTCTTGTCGCCACTTGGCGGCTGGCACCTGTCCAATTCCTGAGTAAGCAGTATTGGAAGGCAGGCAGGCAGCCATGTTTGAGGCAAGTGCACTACGAAGTGGAAGCTTCGTCAGTTGCGCGTTGCCATACATGCTGCAAATTTTCTCGAACCAGAGTTCGAGTCAGAAGAAAACATTTATCTCCCCTGTTTACATTAATCTTGAGGGATGATACAAATTTGCAAAGGTTAAAGCGTGGGCCCATCAATGGTCCGATGCATCAAGACCCAGTTTTTTTGTGTGTTTCGCCAGGCGTCATTGACATATTCACAACATGGGATTTCAGACCCTTGGGTAAAATTTCCCTCGCGACCTTTAATCACGCCGATCCTACTGTCTCCCTGTCTGTCTGTTGATCACTTCCGCAGTTTCGGCCAAAAGCATGAACCGATTCGAATGAAACTTGATGTGTGAAACAAGTTGAAAGAAACTCGAATGAAATTTGGTGTTTGTATTCCTTGAAATACTGCTGAATGAATGATTGTGCATGTATCAGCACTTACATGTTACGTGTTTTAGCTATTCGGTAAACGTCGAAATCATTCGTTTATCGTCCAAAGGCCTAATATCAAAATAATGGTGAAATAATTAATTTTGTATGGGCAGTCCAGTTTTTTCCACATACACTCTCGTAGGGTGGCTGAAGGCATATTGTGGAAACTGCAGGTTCTATTCCACTACTACATACGTTTCTCTCTCGTCGGA
>JAHWFP010113095.1:0-23811 GCA_023313725.1 Lithobius niger
ACAAAAACATGGAAAACTCAGGAAAAAAACAAAGTCACGCTTTTAGGCCTAGTCCTATAAGCGCATTAAACACATTTTGTCAAGACATTGTGAGGAAATAAAATGCATCCTTTTACTTCTGTGTTGACATCTAAAGTTCATTAAATCGGACTACTCTTTTGCGCTAAGTGAGCACTAAAAGCAACTGGTAAAATGTATAAAAAAATGTCCTTCCTAAAATTACGATAAATGGCCAGGAAATTAGGCTTGAACTATTCTGGATAACCTAGGGAAATTATTTCAGTATTTTGATGGGAACCCTGTAAATACTGTCCGCAAGTATTATAATTGTTCTTTTTGCATTTGTGAGAGTTAAATAAGCGGATGCAGAACTACCTAGTCGCAACCGGTCTTCTGTGAACTTCCGCCACTGCTGAGGTGCACACTTCTATCACACTGCAACAGCGATCTCTGTTATAAAATGAAAAGTGTATCGTAACCATTACAGGTTAAAACTGTGTTAGCTTTTAGGCCTATAGTTTTCGATTTTAGGCCTAATTTTCAGCTTTTAGGCCTAGTTTTTATCTGCCGTTTTAATTTCGTCAGTAGCAGCTAAGGTACGGTTGTGCTTCTAAAGAGGCGGATTCCTCTTAGCTACGCCCCACAACGTCATCAAAACCGATCATTTTAGAAACGTTAAGGCACCTTCGGTATCTAATGTAGGGGTCAAGTGTAGAACATTGCCTGATATTAATAATTATATTTACTGTTTGAAAATTTATTTTTGGTTACATCAGCCTCATTTTTCTGTAGATACACGTTTTCAGTGACAAAATGGAAGAATGATGAAAATATGGAAAAGTAAACGATGTTGTGACAATTGTCAATAAGGACGTATTGTGACGGTTTACGAAAACGGAAAAACTAGAAAACTTAAATTTAAAAAAAGTAGGTGCTGCTGTATGGTTAAAGGAAAAAATTTAGTTGCGTGATATTAGTAAGAAACGATGACGCACAATGATGACTCAAGATGACACGTCATAATTTTGCTGCTCACTTGTATTTTTTCGTTTACAGCTACATAAGTTAAAATGGGAAGGTTCGTGTCTATACAGAAGGAATTTGTACTGTGACATTTTTCAAGGTCAAGCAGCACGTCTATTTAAATATTTCTGTTTTTGCCTGCCAATTTGGCGGACATTTTCCAAGATGGCCACCATTATAAAAAAAATGAGACCTTTGCTTCGAGCTTTCCTACCTAACTACACCTTTCAGGAAAGTCGAACGGACCCAGTCAGTCAGTAAGACAACGGAAATAGTTTCATATTCATGCCACCCTTGGTATAATACACTAACTTAAAGCATACATTTTCTAATTTGCTATTTTCCTGATTTCATAGACAAAGTTCAAAGACCGACTTTATAACCATTTAAAGTGGCAATCTTAATTTTGTTGGCTCTTCGCGCCATTTGGAATTTCTTTCTTTACTGATGGGTAACACGATAATGTGACGTCATAAATTTACTGACCCTCTTCCCCCACTTGTCCGAAGCTAACACGCTCTCGTGATTCCCCCCGCCCCCGCCCCCGCCCCTCCCCCTCTTTCATGACGTCATTTGTGTTCGGGCCCTATGTTAGAATGGCACTCTATAAGAAAGTATGCAACCCTGAGACTACTTTTTAGTGTACTATAAAAAGTACCCTTGTTCAAGAAAGGACGTTTTCCGTATATGGGCATTTCACTATTTCAAAAGAAATAAATGTATTATCCGTTACTCGTTTCTGTAACATTCCATCTTTCGTTACAAGTTAGAGGTGGTTCACTTTGCAACTTAACGATGGTTCAAACAGAAGCGAGCAATTCATAATAAATTTATTTATATTAGAACAGCGAGATACCCATATAAGGAAAACCATCTTTCTCGAACAAGGGTACTTTTCATAATACAATAAAAAGTAGTCTCAGGGTTACACAAATTTCAAAACGGCTCTTTCAATTCTCATAATTTCTGAAAGGTTACCAACCAGACTTCAAAACCAAACTAATTTAAATCTGAACACAAAGTGTCGGGTAACACATTGCGTAACGTGTGCCAAAGAAAACGGAAAATATCAACAAGGATCAATGTCGTGTACAGATTTCAATAAAAAGTAAGTAGCCTATCGAATTTTGGCCGATGACACACGCCACACAAATTCGAACGTGACATTTATAACGGGCATTCATCCACAAACCCTGAAATCTCAAATTCAGTGGCGCAAATATTTTTTGGGGGAGGTGGGGGGAGTGTGCAAAGTTTTGTTGCTCCTCCCCCTTGCCCTCCCCCCTTTACAAATCGTACAACCACTTTATTTTAATTGTGCGATTATTTTTCTTGTTTTGAGTAATGTATGGCTTAACCTACAAAACGTTTTAGAAAGTAGCGAATAAATACATTTTTCCGATGATGCTTACGGCCCCGCTGCTTGTTTTTGAGGGAACGCCCCCCCCCCCCCTCCTTCCTCACCGTGTTATTGACGTCACTGCTCATATCGTATTTCTGATATTTGGTGCAAGACACTAAGTCAGGAGACTCGTCTTTACACTGTTCTTATACCACGGTTCATAGCCTACACTTTGCGTCTAGAATTTTTCCAGGGCTTTTCTATAGAACGTTTCAATCAGTGTCTTATAAAGCACTGGGTTTTTTTTTGTTGTTGTTGTGGTTTTTTAGGCCTATGAGCTTCGTTTATTATATCAGCACTTAAAAAAAAAGTATTATGAATCTGGACCACTCAATCAGAAGCCAAACTGTATGACGACTGCATACAACATACACCAGATAACGAAAAAATGATCCCAGCAGTAGAAAATATCAGTCCACAAACATTTTCAAGGACATTTCCAGTTCTATTGTGTTTTTGGGTAGAGAATTGAAGACTTTACACAAGGCCTTGAATTTTATTCTTTTAAATCGAAGCATTTTTCAAGTTTGCAAGCAAAGAAAGCCCTCTTTACGAATTCTGTTCAAAACTACAAAATTGTTTTCTTGCGGTCCATATCTGCGTATCAATTCCTTCACGTAGGCTATAAAATGCTTCGTGGTGTGACGAAAGCCTCACTGACCGTTAACGCTGCACGTCATTGGTGCATAACCACTAGTTCCTTTCTTTTTTCCCATTATTTTTTATTAGAACTAAAGAATTGGGCTTAACGCGTTTTCCAAAACTGTGCAAAATAGTTAACCATTATAACTCAGCTAAAAAGGGCTTCGCCGTTTAGAAAAAAAAAAAACATTAGAGCTCGTATCCCCATACTCACAGCCCTGAACGTACACGAATAAAAACGGATTAGAGTTCACTCGAACGCAACGAACTATAATTTGTGTTCATTTTGTGTATGCATTTTTATCTTTCAATTTTGTAGCGAAAACAAAACAAATGAAACAAATTTCAAGTAATAATCAAATCACTGAAAGTCATGTCAGCACTAAACTTCAGTTTTATTTTTTTTTCAACTAATGCAACTAATAATTTTAAGATGGGAAAACTGTTATGCTTTATTGTCAAATAAACTGTAATTTTAGAGTATGTGACTTGGGATTGTAGAGTGGGGGAATTAATTTTATTTCCCTTTGCTTACAAATTAAATAGTGTTTTATTTTCTCATTATTACAGATGGAATGTGTTAGATTTAGAATACATTGCTATAGGCTAAAGTTCTTCCAAATTTCGTAGACAGATTTTGTGTTGGCGTTCAGTTCCATTCCAATTAATGGAAATTAATGTAGCACTGGGTTTATAAGGGCAGATTATTTTTATTAAGCTCCACTAATACAGCAGCACGGTTTCACGTGGACTAAACAGTACAGGAACACTCCAGTATATGAAACATTACAGGGAAGTTTATTTGTGATCCTTTGCTGTTTTGACTTCGGCCCAGAAACCTTACCCTAAACAGCAAACGAGTTCGTTTTTGTTTTCTAATTTTTATTAATCTCCACTAATTTCGACCTTGATGTCGTATCGCCTCGCTGGTTTTCGATAACATTGGAACAAGTAGGCCTACAATATCAATATCAAACTTCAATATTACACCAGCGATATTGCAAGTTGGGAAGGTATAACGTCACAGTCGGGTAAAGTAGTTTCGTTAACTTAAAACGTCAGCCCTATTTGTCGTATTTGGAATTGAAAACTACACCATCCACGAAGGACATCCTCAAACACGTGGGTTTGCGTCCGAATTCTTCATGAAAAAAAAAACCCGTTTAGAGCTCTGTGTATGACGTCACACACCCCCAACTCCTGTTGTGTGCGGTGTAATGCCACGCCGCTTGTTACTAGCCTATATTTAAAGTTCCTGCCCCAATAACAGCTACATGAATCAAGTGAATGGGTTGCGGTTCCTACCTTGATCCAGCTCGCCGGATGGTCACTGACTCTGCTTGGTAGAGCATACAACTCGATCACGTGCCTTTTTAAAAAAGAAAAAAAACTCCACAACTCCAGAGCGCGTGGGCGGGCAATAGGCCTAAACCCGTTAACAACAACAACAACAACACAACAATGTCTGTATCACTAAATCTGGAGGCTGACTTAGTTTAGTGTCCACTCCAGTCGCTACCGCGGTCGAATTCTTGTTGCAACCGCTAAATGCAGCCGTCCTGCAAAGCCCGAGCCTGCTCGTGTTCTGTCGGGAAGTCGGTCGCCGCGGCTCGGCAAGGCGCCTAAGGGGATCGGCCTGAGTGGTCGTGGTTGGCCCCGCTTGCCTTGCTCCAAGGCCCGCCGGGCTATAGCCTTAGCTCGCCTGCCTAAACTTCGTCACGGCCCGCAGGCAAGCATCGTTTCGCCGCCGCTGACAAGACGGCTAGGCCGGCCTGCTACGACGCGACCCCCCCGCAGCACCAATCGTGTGTCGTCCCTACTTCCACACTTAAGCCCATTCGCACGATCGCAGATGTCAATCACCCCCACCGTCTACCGACCGGACACGCCCTCGAATCAAAAATGACCGATCTACACGCATTCCACTATTATAGAACTGTTTTTATTATTTAATTTTCATTCGTTTTAAAATTCTCACTCAATATTGATAGCGTACGTCCTTTTTTTTTTATAATTTATTTATTTTTATTTTTTAGTTTTTTTTTAGTTTTTTACCTCTGACCTCTAAAAGTTATCATTAGATGGCCAGGCGACGTTTCGATACGGCGCGTGCGTGCGCCAGCAATAAAAATAAAAATCTCTGTTCAGCGCAACACGTGGGAGCAGCGTGCGAGGTCCATTTTGTTTATGTAATTACAATTCGAGTAAAAACATAATATCGTGTTTCTGTTCTAATTCTGACGAAATAGGAGCATGAAGTTTAAAAAAAAAAAAGATTAAACTATAAAATGTAACTACATAATAGCTGTTTTCCGTAAGTATGTCTGTAGGCTGTCCGTTCTGGCTGACTAAACAAACCCGTCTCCCCTTCCCCCTCCCCCCTACCAACCAACTTCCAAAACTTAACAAAATTGCAAAAATGAGAACCCACTTTTTCAGACTCAAAATTTGATTGTGGATCCTGAAAAATAGTCCTTATTTTCACTTTTTATTTAGAGGGTGGCGTTCAAAAGCTTAGGATGAAATTCCCTGATATTTCCTTGTTTTTCCAGACCAATACTTAAATTTTCCTCCGCTTTTTTTTCGGTCGAAGAAGGTACAATCCAGGACTGACGAACATTTTTTTTTAACATCTCGCTCAAACCGCAATAACTGTATCATATCGCGTTTGCTAAATCGAAAATTCCACTGCCCTAAAACTGGTGTTGGTAAAGAGCAGGAATTTTCTAATCAAAACGAAACTAAAAACGCACTGATCACGTGTAACGTCCAATATTACTTATCGTGTCCGCGGCCTATCTTGAGTTCGCCCCAAAACGGACAAGGATAATAGATTGTATATTTTTGGTAGCAGAGTGCCTTGTTGATATCCAAGATGGTTACAAAAACAATGGCGGCCATCGATTAACACCGCTCCCTCCAGGAAGACGTAGTCGCTCATAAGATGTCTGTAGGACTCAAGATGCGCTGCGCACACCCTAAGGAGTTTTTGCTTATTAATCAGAAATAAATCACGGGTGTGCAGTTTTAAAAAAAAAGAGTAATTTTTTTTTGCAGAAATGAACTAAACACTTTTTGCTTCCGGGAAAAAAATATCGTTCCATGGTAACGCTTACTTATATAAATGCGGATGCAAATCTATTTACGTTGCCTTTTGGACTTAAATGTCAGACTGACGGAGTGTGTAATTGAACCAACGACCTTTGAAACCAAATGCCGAGGTCCTATCGCTGAGACATGGCCGTGCAGTGACGGCGCTAGGGGTAGGCCAGGATGGAACATGACCCCCCTCCCCCAATATTTAAAGGCCCCCTGGGGCCCCCCCCCCCGAACCCAACACTCAAGTCACCACTAGATATAAAATCATAAAAAAAACTGGTAGGCGAAACTTGAAATCAAATTAATAAAATGAGCTTTTATTTTATTATTTTAGTTTAGTTTATTTATTTATTATTTATTTTATAGCAACTTTGCAATATATGTGTAGCCTAATTTATTTAGTGTGTTTTATGGGGCGTATTTAGAAAAAAAATTGAACTGTATTGAAGCTTACGTCATGTTCAGATCGAATTAAACGGAATAAAAGTGTCTAATCCCGCTGCATTGAAAAAAAAAAGTTCTTGGGCCACTCTCTTTCCAGATGTGCCCTCTTTCGCCCCCCCTCCAAAAAAAAAAAGCAACAATTCAATCCTGAAGCCGTCACTGTGGCCATGTCAGTATGGCTCAGCGGTAGGACCTCAGCATTTGGCAGTCGCCCAAAAGACAACGTAAATAGGTTTGCATCCGTATTTATTTAATCCTTCCCGAGCTTATTTGGCATTCCGTCCTGTCTTAGTCCTTACATATAAGCGCTAGTTAGTTTTCATAAATCTCTCTTTACCGCATGTCTTTTCGGTTTGTCTTTATTTATCTTTCTCTTAACAGTCTTTCACTGTGTCTTAGCTGATGATTTGTCATCTTCATCCAAGAAGAAATGATCAAGTGAAGCATCGACAAGATCACCACAGCCCCTACAGGGCCGTAGCCAGGACTTTTTTTTATAATCCGCACCAGAATTAAAACGTAGCTTCTGCTCCTTCCCATTCCTCAATTAATTTTATTTTCTTGGTTGCGAATACGAGTTTTTTGAAAACATTTTTTCCGTAGTGCTATATGTAACCACACCTGGCTTCTTAACTGAGAGGCCGAGGATGACGTTTTGCCGCAATTCGAAGAATTTTTTTTTAATACCGTTAAGAAAAGTAATATGTTTTATTTCTGATTACTGGGCTTAAAAACAAATTAATAAACAGTTCGTTGTAACGCAGTAATCCAACATTTTTTTTTTTTAATTAACAATCAGCACTTTTTTGTGGGTTACCGTTTCATTTCAACAATATAATGCGGCTACTGAAGCAGACTTTAAAAAAAAAATTAGTCACTTTAATGTCTGGCGTGAAATTTTGTTGAAAGTATAAACATGTATGATTAAATCATTCCTAACTGTAGGCTTTATTCAGAAACGGGCTATTTTTATTTCGCTTACCAACAAAATGACCGTTTCAGGACGCGTAACCATACTGTCACTCTCGATAAGCTCAATTTTTAACCATGTTTTTCATCAACCTAAACTATACTTTTCTTTGTTTGGAATTTTACGACTTTTTACAGAATTTGGAAAGCAGGATGTTTCATTTGAAACGTTTACCACCTTTTTTACGTTACGTAGTTCTCCGAAACTCAATATCGTGGTCCCACAATATCGTGGTCCTCGTTGCTCTTCGTGCTATATGGCCTCAAGAAAACCCCCGCACGTGCGGGGGCTGCGGGGGTGCTGGTTACGGCCCGGGCTTTGGTCCCTTATATCAATGGTAATGTACATGTTTGAACACAATAACCCCACACGTACATGAATCACAAATAATATGTGATTATTGTATAATTCTTTCTTTCTGCAGCTACAATTAGCCCTATTGTTTTGAAGCACTTACAGAATGTAATATTGCGCAGGTCAGCAGGAGAGGGGTCTTTGTCTGTGGTGAATGGATGTCGGCCATTTCTAGAAACCTTCCAACACCACTCTACAGGTGGTAGAACATTTCCTAACTATGTATGAGCTTGGCAATAAGTTCGAGATGAATAAAACAAGCACCAGCTTCTCTAGGAGGTAAAGAAGTCAGATTAACTGAACTGCACGCTTTTATGCTGTGATTTGGCAAAGCATTCATATCTCAAAATCAAATCATGAAGTGATTCACATTCATTAGCCCGGTCTCCATACAATTCAAGAATAGAATGGATTCTTTACCATTTTCAGATATCTTAGCAGGTTCAGCAGAATGATCTGTTTAAATTAAACACTAAAGTAAGTTGGCTTTTGTAGTTCCGTGCTTTTCTAATTGTTTGCAAGTGATGAAAAGAGTACCAAACAGTGATAAAAAAAGTAAAAAGTCAATAAGGTGCACAGGATATATTTAAAAATGGGACGTTTCGAGTCTGATACCACTCTTTCTCAAGCAATAGTACTTAGCACAAGGCAACAAGTCAAACCATGTTCAAAACTCACAAAGCATAGCCAAAGCACACAATTTTAAAACCTGAAAATTAAAATAAAAAGAAATGAACCTAAGCTAGGGTGAAACCTGGCAATAGGGAGCCCATCCAGACATTACTTCCTGTACATGTAGGTCGTAAGGCAATGTCTGGGCTCCCTATTGCCAGGTTACACCCTGACTTTGGTTCATTTCTAATTTTAATTTTCAATTTTTTAAAATTGTGTGCTTTGGTTGTGCTTTGTGGGTTCGCCCAGTGTTTTTAATAACATGTTTTGACTTTTAACCTTGTGCTTAGTATTGCTTGAGAAAGAGTCGTATCCGACTCGAAACGTCGCATTTTTAATTGTATTCTTGTGCACCTTATTGGCTTTTTATTTTTTTTTTTATTTCTAATAGTTTCCCAAACTTTAGTTTGTCCTGCCTGAAAAAAATGCAGAAATAGTGTCAGCTCCATTAAACACGTGTACGAAAAGAACGTTGTCCTTGACGGAGGATTCAACTTTCAGGCAGTTTGATGAATGTAGTTTGCTTTCTGTATTTTATTTGCTCAACGCATTAACGGTACCTACAACAACAACAACAAAAATCTTGTGCAAGATTTTTCTTTCTAGGGTTGTTGGACCGTGGAATCGCCTACTCCCTGAGTTGGTCGAAGCTGGGAATCTCGGCTGTTTTAAGCGGGGGGCGGGGATTGGTTGGTGGTGGTGGTGGTGGTCTTAAAAAAGTGGATCTTTTCACAATTTATGAATTTATGAAATGTTTTAAATCTTTATTGTGTTTTATTTTGGTTTAAACTTAATAACTTGTGCTGGCGTAAGTGGAATGCAAATTCCCTCTCCTGTATTCCTTAACCTTGTTTGATGCGGGTAATAAATCTTTATTTTCTGTATAACTAGCTGGACCCGTGCATGCTGCACGGTGATTAAATTTCGTGGATTTAGTCTCTTCGGGTGTTTCGTCGTGTTAGTAAAGTAACTGATGCTTTCAATTTCTCCCCCTACCCCTACCAACCCACACTCCCCAGCCTCCCTCGACTGCGCCCCGTAACCCACTGCATGCCATCCGGCAGTATAGGGTTTGTATACTGGCCCGGCCTTCCCCCCCCCCCCGACAACCTGTTTGTTCCTCCCCCCCCCCCCCTTCCGCCCTGAACACCCAGCTACCCCACCGCACGCCTTCCAGCGCATCTTGGCTTTTTCAATGGTTCCCCCCCCCCAACCTGCACATCCCCCCCCCACCCTCCATAAGTGTCGAGTCTGTATACCTCCCGGCCTTTTTCCGCAGCCCCCCTGGTGTATGGTTATAAATTTATTAACCCCCCCCCCCAAAAAAAAAACATCCGCTCCTTGGCGGCACCTGCCCGTATGCTTGTGCTTGATGGGCACATTCAGTAAGCAAATAGTGTGATCTCCCCTTTTCATACTCCCTTCCCCTGGCCTCTTCCACTCCTCACCTCTCCCGTCCAACTTCTCCCCACTCCTTCCCTCCTCTTCTACCGTCCCCTGTACCTCTCCTCTTCTTCCCTACATTGCCACAACCCTCCCATGCTTGTTGTTTCTGTTGCCCGATGGCAACAGTTGACTGAAAGAACTTTGTGAGGGGGTCCCGGGGACCCGAGCAAAGCGAGCAGCATTAGCCGAGCTGTCAGCGACCTCGTGTCAAAACCAAGCGGATGGTGGTGGTGGTGATGGTGGTAGTGGTGGCGAAAAGTAACATAAATTAATTCGTGCAACTAAAGGTTAACAGGACATGTCGTTGAAATTTTGGCGCAGCCCCAAAAAAGACGCGTACCTGTGTTTTACTGAATTCTTCCAAAAAAAACCCTACCACTGAGTAAGTCAGCAATCAGTACGCGTTAATGTCTGTGATTGTTTCCGCCAACGTTGAAACAATTCATGTGTGTTATCTTTAACAACAGAAGACGGTACATTGGGGTAATAATTGTTGCTACTTACTTTGAAACAATTCCAAATAGCTCTGAAAGCCTGCATCTACGAAATAAATAAGCCATTCTGTCGTTAATAGCCGGCAATTTCGAGGCGTGGTTGAAAACTCCATGCGTTTACCTGAAACACGGATTCTTTCATTTTATCCATCAACAATCGACTATTGGAAGTAGTGCACCAAGAATTGTTAGGCACGGTAGCAACGACCTTGCATGCGCACGAAATGCACCAAGAATTGTTACGCATAGTAGCAATGACATGGCATGCGCAGGAAGAATGAAACAAAACGTTACTTTAAATTGTAGCCACGATTGTAGCCCTTACTTTGAATTGTTGGGCTGCTGCTGCTGCAAGATGCTCCTCTTCTTCCTTGTCCTGGTTCCTGAGGTTGGGTATTATATTAGTAGATACGCTTAGATGGGATGAAATGCACACAGCAAAGCAAACTCATCATTCATGATGACAGCCAATGAAAATGCTAAAATTAATTAAACAATGAGGAAACAGCCAATAAAAACGGCTCAAATTAAGTAAAGGCAGTAGCAATGAAAGAGGGCGAGCGTGTTCATTCTTGGTACGGTAGTACAGAAAAAGGACTAGTTGGCCGACAATGTGAACGGGTGTGCCCTGTAACAATCAGTAACAAAAGAAACATTGCTTCGATAATACTCGCTATTAGCGTCGGTTTGAATAGTTTCAAAGTTGTATGTGTAACAATCATGCATGCACGATTATTGTTGCGGGCTTATCACGCTTGGCATCGAAACGGAGACACGGGCAATTCAGCCACATTGAGAATAAGCGCGGCGTCCTCCACTGAAAAAGCTATTTTTTTCCCTAAGAAAACAAAACACCAGGGGTTCCACGGGACGGGGAGCAGGGAGGGGGATATTCACACCACACACCGGGGAGGGGGTGGGATGCAGGACGGAGTGGGTGGGAGAGGGGACAGGGGATACCGTGGCAGGGCTGCAGGGGGTTCAGGGAAGGGGAGGGACAGGGGGGTTATTCGGCTACCGTTTTTATTTCTTGCTGCCCAGTAAAGTATTTCGCTCACACATGCGGGAACCAACCGGACCGGCATATGTTGCGTCGGGGGCACAGCTAGTTATAGTTTTAACTACTTATGTTTATTTTCAATTCAACCAAAGATGAAGAATAACCAAGACAAAATAAAGTTATAGTTTGTTCCACATTATGTTTTCAGAAAACGACTGTGTGATGCCACGTTTCCTTGCACTATGAATGCAAAAACTTGTGAATATCACACTTGTAGAGTCTACACAGTTACTATTACAGTCTACGAGTGGGATATTGTCATGTTTTTTGTACTCGTAGCGGCAGGAAACGTGGCGTCATACAGTCAGTTTTCTGAAAGCATAGTGTGGAACAAACTATAGTACAGAATTTCATAGTTCAGTATAGTTTTTTTTTTTTGCATATAAATATTTTTTAGAAACACATTTTTTCTCTTGTACGTCTAAATTTGTGTTTTACGTACGGTAGATACCTTTCGTACATACCAAAATTGTTTTCTTGCACCTATTAATATTTGTTCAGAAATACATTTTTTCCCTTTTACGTCCAAACATTTATTTTACGTGCCAAATACTTTTCTTACATAACAAAAATGTTTTCTTACACGTGCTAAAACTTTTTGTTAGAGACATATTTTTTTCTATTTTTCAAACAAACGTTTGTTTACACAGAAAAAAACTGCTTTTCTTACATACCAAAATTGTTTTCGTAGACGTATTACAATTTTTTTGCAAGGCAGGAGAGCAAAAAAGCTGCGTGACCAAAGGGAGAAAAAAAAGAGGACTCACGCCAAGTGTAGGCAAGGTCACCCAACAACGAGAGGAGAGGGATGCTTGAGATAAAAAGGATGCTTGGGCTATTGGTGTGAAAATATGTGAAAAATGCGAAAATTTGCTATGGGTAGAAAAAAAATGTAAAAAATACGAGCGGTGACGTGAAAAAAAAAATCATAAACTTCAAATCATAAACAATCAAATTATCCACCCTAATTTTGGGCGCGAAACTAGGTCTGAATTCGCTGAAAATACGCAAAAAATGAGGGACTCGACTACTGAAAGAAGCTGAAAAAAAAAACAAGTCTTAGTTTATGTGGGATGGAAGCAGCAATTTAATGCTGTTCTCCAAGGCACTCAAAAAAATGTTGAAAACTTTTGTTATGAATTTGAGAAGTTTGAGACATCCATTTTTTGAATTTGAATTTTTTAGGTGTGTAATTAATCTAGGTGTGTAATTAATAAAATACACGAGCAGAATAATTACGTGGGTGCAACATTATTTTTATTGTAACAATTTTTAATGCATGATGAAATGACGAAAAATAATTATGAGAGAAACTACAAACATAGTTAAGAAAAATTTCTATTAAGAATTGCGAAACAGTAGCGCGATATACCACAGGTGAAAAAGGAAGAATTAGCGAATTAGCGAAAAATTAAAAGGAGGTACGCGGAAAATATGAAAAGAATATAAAGTAGGTTGTGAAAGATGTGAAAAAAAAATGAAAAGTAACAATGTGATAAAAGCAGATACGCCGGTAGCACCTCTGGGATTAGGAACAGAGAGGCGGAGATGGAGTGAAGACTATTTTTTAAATGCTTGGTTACTGCAGGCAGATCGGTCCCTAACTTACTAATCTAATCTGAGTGAAAAATGTGGACAAGTATTTATTAGTTTGACACTGGCAGTTGGGAGGGGAGAAAGTGTAAGTGCAGTCATGTCTGGTAAAACACCTGTGAGTTACTAGTTACTACTAGTTGTGAGCTACTATAGTCTGGTGAAATAGTTGTGAATTGCCAGTTACTACTAGTTGTTAACTTCTAATCTGGTGGAATAGTTGTGAATCACTAGTTACTACCATAATCTGGTGGAATAGTTATGAATCACTAGTTACTACTAGTTGTGAACTACTAGTCTGGTGGGATAATCGTGGATTACTAGTTACTACTATTTGTGAGCTACTAGTCTGGTGGAATAGTTCTGAATTACTATAGTTACTACTACTTGTAAGCTATACTAGTATGGTAGAATAGTTGTGATTTACCAGTTACTACTAGTTGTGAACGACACTAGTCTGGTGGAATAGTTGTGAATCACAAGTTACTACTAGTTGTGAGCTACTAGACTGGTGGGATAGTTGTGAATTACTAGTTACTCCTAATTGTGAGCTACTAGTCTGGTGGGATAGTTGTGAATTACTAGTTACTGTTAGTTGTGAGCTACTAGTCTGGTGGAATAGTTGTGAATCACAAGTTACTACTAGTTGTGAGCTACTAGTCTGGTGGGATAGTTGTGAATTACTAGTTACTGTTAGTTGTGAGCTACTAGTCTGAAGGGATAT
This sequence comes from Lithobius niger, assembly GCA_023313725.1. NCBI lineage: Eukaryota > Metazoa > Arthropoda > Chilopoda > Lithobiomorpha > Lithobiidae > Lithobius > Lithobius niger. Next base: position 13,924 of record JAHWFP010113095.1, read on the forward strand.
AATGATGGGAAAGTGATTCTTTGGGTAATAATCGTAGAAATACAGAACCTTTGATGGCTAACGGGGTTATTCGTCGTTGAGCAATGACGGATGCTTTCGGGATCTTAAGCAATGATGCGGTAAGACAATAAACGTGTAATTATAGGATGACGAGCCAAATGGACTCCATCAGTGATACATAAATGTGTAAACAAACAAATAAACAAATAAATTGAAAATAATTAAAAGCATGACCATGATGGATGCATGCGTGATGACGGATGACTTCGAAATATTGAACAGTGATGCGATACAACAATTAAAGGTTTAATTACGTGTATACGTGTGTGATAAATAAAGATGTATTTGAAAGCTCTATACTCAGCCAATAAATTAAAAATAATTAAAAATATGACAGACGGTTGTGTCAGAAAGGCTTCTCTGGGAGGCAACCTTCATCGGGTAGGGTGAGATCCACCAACTAAATTGTTTTAATTTTCAGCATCACTTTCCAAGCTCATTGTTAGCATGTGATTCGAATCGTGGCTGCATTGTTGCGTCGGCTTTACACCGTTGTCGGAATGTGTCGTGGCAACCTTCATCGGGTTGGGTGAGAGATATCCACTAACTAATTTGTTTTAGTTCTCAAGCATATGATTTTGTTGTGTTATGTGTAGCGTACCGATTATACGGATTGGTATATCGGCGCTTCTTATTCGGCTGTTCTTTTATCTCGGCGCTGACATGAGCTCATCAATTACATTATATATTATCTCATGGCAGTCCCGACGATGAGGATGGGAGTAGCTACACTGTAATTCACAAAAACACTTCTGAGAACACTTCTGAGAACACTTTAATGGTCAAATTAAGGACGCTTCAAGTGTACTTTTTAAGAACACTTCCAATGAGAAGACTTCTTAAAACACTTCATGTGTTCTTATTAAGAACACTTCCGAACACTTCAAAATGGTCAAATTAAGACCACTTCAAGTGATCTCAGAAGTGTTCCGCCTGAAGTGTTCAACCTGAAGTGTTCTCAGAAGTGTTCGGCAAATGAAGAAATTTTTTAACATTACAAAACTATATTCCAGGTGCTAAAAAATAGAAAATCAGACTAAATTGCATGAGTAAATCCAAGATTTATCAGTTTTAAAATTCAAGAGAGGACACTTTTATTTTCCTCCCCTCTTGGACTTAAGAGAATAATTTGCCGCTAATTGTAAATCACCCTATTTATGGTTTCCACATCTTTCCGAAGTCCTTTAGTTCAAATTGTTTACCCATTTAGATGGGAACAGTGGCTTAAGAAAATATCACTGGTTAATGAAAAGCCTCTTGCTTTCCTTGTTGTTGGCTAGGCTTCAGTGAAAGAGCCAGGGGAGGGTGAGTAGTTTCTACACAATCTTTACTTTAATTCTTTAGTCCAAATCGTAAAATCGTTTTGGTGGATGTAGTGACGTGCAGGGTACATCGCTGGTATAGCAACACGCAAGTAGCAACATAAATCTATAGTTCCGCTTCTTCTAAAAAGTCTTTATTTTCTTGCACTACTGCGTAATATTCCAGGACGACATCAGATGGAAGATAAAAATTATTTTGTGGCGTGGTAACATATGCAGATACAGTACCCCCTGACGGACTAAATGATTTGCCACAAGTGCATTTAAAACAGCCCCACTAATTTTCGGCAATTTATTTATGCCTTGATCACAAATTTGAACAGAAAAACACTTAAAAACAACACAGTTGGAGGACCGTTAAGCAAGAAGCCACGTTAGAACTGTGTTGTTTTTAAGTGTTTTTCTGTTCAAATTTGTGATCAAGACATAAATAAATTGCCGAAAATTATTGGGACTGTTTTAAATGCACTTGTGGCAAATCATTTAGCCCGTCATGGGGTACTGTATCTGCATATGACATCAGACGATTCGCAGTAGGGCAAACTACATTAAGGGAAAGTGGCGCGACCTTCAACGAAAGCAGGGTTGTTTTCGGGGAAAGGCAGCGTCTTTTACGGGAACTCTTGAGTATTGACGTGATTGCTAACGCAGGTCAACGCTATTATAAATAGAGGCAACCTGCCCAATAACGCCAATCCCCAGGTAGCCTCGGAAGCCAAGTAATCACCGGACTATCTTTGAAGTCAGGAGTATCGTCAGATCTCCTTCCACCGACTTGGGATTCACTTCATCATTATTTCCAGTACCAACACTTTAACAGTGGGGAAAAGAGTGATCTTACGTTAAGCCTATAATGCCTCACATTACAGACTTAGGCCTACAAGGTGAACTGTTGTTCTAACTTAGCTGGTAATTATAGATATGCTAGGCACATATAGTTTAATAGCTAGTTATTGGTCCTGATTAACCTTGTTGTTATTATGCTAACGGCGCTCTATGGTAAACCCCAGGCCGTAGAGAAATTAATACTATATTGATATTCTAACTACAAATATTGTCTGATATCATACATATTTCGAATGCAAAGAAATTAATGTAAAATGTAGGAATATATTACTCATAAATTGGTTTGCTTGTATTACTCATGAATACAAATAAGTATTAAAAAAAACCAACCATTAAGGCAATTCAATTCAACACGTCCGACCCCTTCATAACATCAACACGTGCAACATGAAAAATGACCCAAGATGCAAAACCTTTTTTAGAAAATGATTTTAACGAAATATTCACTGGATGACAATAGAAATAACGTCAAAATATTACAAAAACTTGCATGATGGGGAGGTGCAGGGAAAAATCCCAGTCTGCGGCGTTTTTAGAAATTTTGACTGCTGAAAGTAGCCTACCGTTTTTGATGCTTTATCTCTTTATATAGAGCAGTGACAATAACATCATATTATTTCGTTTAACTCTATGCTGTAGCCAGTAATTGGGCTAGCTGCAAGGGGCACTGAATAAACATGGAGGGGGAAATAGGGCGTCTTACTGAAGCCAAAGCTGTTAGAGCAGACTTCTTAGGGCTAAAACGCGCGATTTTTCGAACTTCGTAGCATAAGGGATCGGAGAAAACAACGTTTATAGGCCTAAATCTGCTCTCATGGCACTGGCTTGACTACAAGTGCCGTCGTTTTCACCTCCATTTTAATCTAGTGCCCCTTTCCAGATACTAGCCTCGTAGCCAATGTGGCGTTGTTGTCGCTGCTTAATTGGCCGGATATTCCACTCCACTCGATCGAAATGAGTGCTGGCAAAACCTACTTCAGGGTTATAGAGGATGCAGACACTAGATAAGAAGCTTCTTTGCTCAGCTTCGCTGCGTGCCACTAAAAATAAAAGCAACTGAGAGAATAATTCCTCGAAGAGCAACACGACTGTTTACACAGTTCTGGTTTTGGATAACCTTCCTTTAACAAGGCATTTCATTTGTAACGGCTTACATGTACGGCGATACGCAACTCACTGAGCCAGCACTCCGTGGAGCACCTTTTCGGTAACATAGCTCTTATGCGCCGCTAACTACCGTGTACACACCGGATCGCGTCTGCTAGCCAGTCACGTGACATAAAGCCTTAGGCGAGATCCATTGTTATCCACCAGTATAAATACCGGTCGCCAAACGATGGATCCTCAGTTAGTGTTTGTGGTCGAACTGAAAGGTTAGACTTCTGGAGCTTAGAAGGGTCACTCAGAAGGATAAATTCTGGCTGATGCCTACGCTATGTAACGCTATGTGTATAGGCCTATAGCTACGCAGTAAGAAGTAAATTTAAAGATTGAGCTTTGCCATGAACTAATCGTCTACTTCCATAGCGACCTTAAGCATATCGAAAACCTTTTCAAAAACCGGTACTTTAATTTGCCAAAATCTGTAGTTCATTATCTTTTTTCAGTGTTTAATAATTATGATAACTTCCTAAATCACACACAGAAAAAAATTAAAACATTATTACCCATACGTGGCTCATCATCTTTACCCAAAGTAATAAGGTAATAGCGAATCAGTGGACCGTAAACGATTCTCCATAATTTGACTCCCGATTCCCCCGTTTACGTTAACTAATAGTTTTCACCTAATATTGTGTAATCGAACTGTAAGTGCGTCAGGTTCTCAGGTAATAGCTGTTTTTTCATCGACAATAAATGCTTTTGAACAACACCACGGGATGGGGGGGGGGGGGGGGGGAGAGGGAGTTTTACTGCAATCTCTGTAAGGCCGATGCCTAAACCGTTTTGCAGTTGATTGCGAGTATAATATCAAAGCAAAAAGAGTTGAAAAATATGCGCCGCAATTAACCTCTCGGCTTCGTCACGATTTAAGTGTTTCCTTTTTTTTAACCCCACCTTGTTGTGTTATACGTGAATCGTGATGCATTGCGATTTTTTTTTCAGCCTTGTCACTGAAATAGCGCTATGCAGCTGACTTTACTAATTAGAATATGCTCTATGATGATGTGTAGAGTAATTGGGCAGGGAAGCAAACGAACTCTTGCCCTGAGTGATAAAGAACTTTAAATCTAGAAACCCTTAAAATATTCACCCGTGCGTGGAAATAATTTACTAAAAACGTGAAGGAAAGGTGGCAGAATGCGTCTGATATACTGTCCCCCCCGAAACGCCAGCGACGTTGATTAATATTTTCTGCTCGAATGCAGACACGGTGTCGAACTCGATGGCCCAGGGACGTCTCTGCGAGGGGCGTCGGACGAACGTCTAACTGGTAAATCGTCTAATGGGATAATTGTCTATTATCTGCAAAAATAAAAAAATCTGGAAAATCGTCTAAACGGAATATCGTATAATGGATAATCATCTAAACGGAATATCACATAATGGATAATTGTATAATGGATAAACGTCTAACTGGATTAACGTCTAACTGCGGGTTTCTGATGTTATATGTATAGCCGCAGCGAGCGCGGCAGCGCGAGCGAGGCAGGGATATCAGACGATTTTCCATTATACAAATTTCCTGTTAGATGATATTCCGTTGTACTGTTTTCCGTTATACGTTCTTCCAATAATGCGATTTTTCAGTTAGACGATTATCCCTCGCCCCGTCCGCGAGCACTGAGGTGTCAGATTCGATAGGCGTCTTGGTCCCAGCTGTCCATCTCTGGCCTCTTTCAGCCCTCGATCCTGGTGAAGGGAAGCGTATATGTACGGGTTTTTCTCCGGTTTCCCGCCTGTTGCCTCCGGGTTTCCTCCGGATACTCCGGTTTCCTCCCTCATGTGGCAAAAAACAACTGTCCTGATGGATGAAATACCTTCCACGTAACATCGGCTGCCGCTTGGGCCTTCAAAAAGTTGTAAGCTTGCTGGACGACAACTTCTATTTTATTCCATTCCCTGGTTTGATAACCTCAGCCACTCCAGCATTTTCGGGAAGAGAAGGACCCTGTGATGCTTCGTGCTCATGACGAATGTGGCATGTAAAGGATTCTAGGAATTTCAGTGTCAAACTCTATGATGGATAGATTGCTTAGGGAGAAAACCAAAGAAGTAAAAACTTCACTTGTAGGCGAAGTCGGAGGTGGCAAAAAATGTGTTCCCTGATGGGAAACATTTGTTTATGACCGTTGTGGGCCTGCTGTTCAAGCAGGGAACATATTTGTACGACCTGGAGTAAAGTAATCATATTCCGTGCTACTTTGTGTATTGTTTCACTGATTTTAGGGCTTTTTTTTTTTACTGGAGATATAGCCTTACAACTGGCTGTTGGATTTAGCGCGTTTTGCGTTATCCCACTGACTTTTAACAACATTAGGATGATAAAAATAAATACCTTGGTTCTCATAATTCCACAAACCAAACGTCGATGCGGGTGGAGGTTTTTTATTTTTTAATTTTTTTAATCTCACAGTCTGATGCAGTGCGGCAGTATTAATTTTTTTTCTGTGGACCTTCCGTAAAAATGCGATAAAATCACGTGCAAATCGCATATCTTGAAACCTGATTTTCGCAGGCCTGAAACATGACCGAATTTACAAGGTTTTAATATATGAACTGTGGAAAAAAGGTAAAGATAACAAAACAGTACATTTTTAGCGATTGGACGCGCGCGCCATTTTCTATTTATTTATTGAACAGTAAAAGGAGTGACGTGGTCCGTAATCATTGACGCGGTCGTTCATAAGAACCACATTTTTTTTCGCGAGAAACGTATCATCTCAAAGAACCAACAGCCACAGTAGCAACGCTCAGAAACAGGACAGTTGGCGTTATCTCTTATGATAACTAATGCTTATTTCCTCAAAGCCATCTGAGAAATAGTTCGTAAAGCGGAATCTTCTCGATCCGGGTAAAGGAGCATGCCGTTCTTAATAGAAGAAAGAGCACACAAAACCACACAGAACCATTTCTTAGACGGGTTACATCAGCTATTGTTACAAAATGGATGTCCTCTAACCACCAGGCCAATAGATGTTGAAATCGGCAAGTAAATCAGATACCGCCACCGTGCTCGGCTTGAGATCGAACAATGACCTTCTACAGTGCCTGAATTTTTCTTTTACACGTTGACTACCAACATAAAATTAAAAAACATCTCACACTTCTGGCCTACTACACAACTCGTTTGGAAAACTATAACAGACTGACTGATTTTCTGTAACCAGAATTGTAAATGTCAATTGTAATTGTAATTTTGTTTCTCGGTCAGATCACTGTAAAGCAGCTGCGGTCAAAATCTGTTTTACTTCCAAAAATATCGCAGTTGTGATCTTTGCTTATAAGACTTATGTTCGCCCAATTTTGGAATATGCGAGGCCTGTTTGGTCCCCCCTACTTATTAGGTGACATCGATTTGACAGAGAAAGTACAGAGACGATTCACAAAAAGCTTGGTTGGAATGCAAAATCTAACTTACAAAGAAGGAATAGCAAAGATCGGTTAGATTCATTAAAATTAAGAGGCTTGAGAGTCGATCTGGTCATGATGTACCAAATTTTGCACTGCACCATGGAATTTAGCCTAATTACTCTGAGATATTCCATCTTCGTAACAATAGTGTAACGAGAGGTGTAATTTTAAGTTAATTGTTGGAAAAGCTAGATTGGACTGTCGCAAGTTTTTCTTCAGACAGCGAATAGTTGCAGTACTCTCCAATCACATTTGGTTAATGCCTGTTCTGTGTCTGTTTTCATGAAGAATTTAAAATTGGTTGACCTGTCTAGGTTTTGAGACGTTATTGGTTTTAACTATATATTTTACCTTTTTTATTGTTCATACTTTTTTGTTTTAAACTATATTATGGTCATCGTGGCGAGCGGTGAGAGAGTTCAGCCTGTTTGCTGGAGGTTTGTGGATCTGGTCGAACCCTTGGAAAAAGGTTCTTGGCAAAGTCCCCGCCAGAACTACCGGTGGTTACTATGCTCCTTCATTCGCTATGGGAACAATTCTGGACAATGTTTCGGCCCCTACGATGATCGGAGGTTTCCCGGATCGAATCCCCGGGGTGGCACCTCACTTTACCAGATATTTCTTCTTCTCTAAAGTCTGGTAATGTTTAAAATTGATCCGGTTCAGCCATACAATCATTAAATTGCTTCGGGTGACTTAAGGCTCAAAAGAAATTAATTAAAATAAAAAAATTATGGCACGTCCATGTTTCTTTTTGTGATAAAAGCTTTCATTTTGTGCTTCCGTCAATGTTTCATAGCTTCATTTTATTTTTACTGTAAAATGTTTAAAGTATGTTTCTTTTCTTGTTGTGCAATCTTACTTTAGGCCAGGTGTCAGTGGCTGTCAAGCCCATCTCTGTACCCATTCGTTTTATTTACGAATAAAGCTATTATTATTATTATTAAATTAATGTCCGTCCTCTCCACCTACAATTCCATTATTTTTGCGTTCGTACATCATGAGCGTTTGTGCATCCAGAATTTAAACCAAGTCCGCTTACTTTAAAAGGCTTTATATACACCCTCATTACGACGGGATGAGAAGGTCAAACCATTTCCGTTTTCATGTGAATGAACCCTTTTTTATAGCCTAAAAAGTAGCTGATAAAAAAAAGCATCCGTTACTTGTTCGTAGGAAATAGGCTCCAATTATATTAACAAAAGCAAGAATTTATATGGTCGGGGAGAGGAATTTGTAACTCTAAAAGAACTCTAAAAGTCCCTCTAGAAACGTGTTACATTCATTCCTATTAGTTCTGTCCGAGTTTTCAGAGGGCACCACGCCTTCCATCTGGTAATTTTTGCTCCTTTTTCAGCCCAAATGTAAAGTAAACTAAATTACAACTAAACTAAACTACATAATAATTAAATAGAAGTTAGTTTCGTTTAGTTTAGTTTAATTTTAAGCTGAAAACTGAGTAGAAATTCCCACATAAAACTCATGGCGCCCTCTATAAACTTAGATGGAACTAATAGGAATGAATCTAAGACGTTTTAGAAGGGATCTCAGTCACAAATTCTCTTCCCCAACCCTATAAATTCTTGATAAACGTCATCGCAGGATTGCTTTAGAATTGGTGATTTTTAGTTGAAATATAGAAGATATGAATGGGCCAACAATCCACTTGAAATACCGTAGTACACTATAGGTCACCTTTGGACGGCGTCGATTTATACCAACAATTTCTACCGCAGTGCAAAATGGAGGACTGATTTCTGCATGCTAAGCATTCGATTGTTTGTTTTCGACTCGACAAACCCATAATTTTGGATTTTGAATTTATCTACCGCATCTCTTAAACCATTTTTTGGTTTAAAAAAACCATCTCAAAAACTAAAACTGGTAAAAGGAACCGCCAAGTTCTGAATGGTTCGGCCCTTCAAAGGAATGATATCAATAAGCCAAAACATTAGCCAAGTTAAACGCACCGACTAATAGTTCTCAGGTTAAATGAAAACTACAACATTGCTACTTTCGGTACTAATGTTCAAGTTTTCATTCAACGTCCAAAGTATAATTCGCTACGATTAACTTGGCGAATGTTTTGATGTGTTGATATCACTCCTTTGAATGGCCGAACCATTTGAAAGCTGAAACCTTCCCTATATCTCGGTATCGGTTAATAATCACCTTATGGAGTTTAACATAGGGACGAGCGGGCTAGAAGTAGCTAGTAACACATTTGCAACGTATTGAGGGTCAGATTTTGAATTGAAAGCCACTTAGCTGACATTCCTATATACGCGAGTTAATTTTCGTCAGGTGGGCCATTGCTCTCCATTTTAACAATTTAAGCTTTTGTACCGCATGGTTATTCCCCCCCCCCCCCCCAACTATCTGAAATGTGCCTAACTATGCTTCAGGATGTAAGACGCTTACGCTAGCGCGCTACAATGGTTTACATCCTCGACAATTGAATTGATATGCTGTTTGTTGCCTAACTTGGTGCGGCGACACACTAGCGTGTGTCTAGATATCATTACAAATAATAAGATCCAATTGAAACGAATTTTACAATTAGACGATTAAGAGAATAAAAATAAAATTAAAAAAAAAAGAGTCGAGAGTAGGTAGGAGCAGAGAGTTCAGTAACTTCCTTTCTCCCACCCACCCGATTTGCTGGCTGCCACATCTGTCAGTGCAACTCATGACCTTTTGACGGAACCGAGTGTGTTTTTTTTAAGTAAGGGCGTAACCGCGGCTCAAGCTTCTGGCTTTCAGTTGCCTTCTGTTCCGGAATGTTAAGGGGATGGGTGGCCACCTTTACTATGAGGCACCAATAAGTTAAGTGAGCTGTCAACAATTGGTTGCTAAGCAACTAAAATAACACGAAACCAGCGCACAGTCTACGATTTAAAATTTCTGTGTATTTCAGGTGAAGGTTTCATTCTTCCGCCAAGTTAATCCCACCGAGTAAGAGTTCGAAGGTTAAACGATATACATACTATATGAAAATTGCTTACCGCACAACTTTCAATTACTCGTTTGTATGACAAAGTGTCAGGAATTAGGGACCGCTCAGAATTTCTCAGCAAGGGGGGGG
>JAHWFP010113095.1:23911-37450 GCA_023313725.1 Lithobius niger
TAATAATTTTCATTATTTTTTTTGGCAATTCACGTTGTGCAATTGTCCTATAAATTATCTTCAGAATTCTTTAAAAAAAAGTTCTTCTGAATCAGTAAAATAGCTTCAGCTTTTAAACATTAGTAATTTAATTTTAAAATGTCTCATGATTATAAAGTATAGTATTTTCCCAGTCAGGCCTATGTATTCCTTTCTCAGATATCTGCAACGTGTGGTTGTAACACATGTGGTTTATTGTTTAAAAAGTGACAACGGAGTTTTCCGGTTGGATTTTTCCAGCTAAATTGTCCCTCTCTCCGTCGATCGAGCAAAATGACCAATTTTGGTTAATTCTCGTTAAACAAAAAACAAAACGGTGTTTTCGCACTGGTTGCATTGCAGAGCCAATTCTCTAATCGAACAAGATGGGATGCTAACATAAGGAGTCGACCACAGGATTATTTCTGAGTCTACCTCCAGACCACAGGAATGGATGGATGGTGTAAACAGAAACGGTTATCAACTATTAATGCTTCGATATTTTTGGAAGGGGGGGGGGCTACTAAAAAAAACCGGTCCTTCAAAGGGGGGACCATAAAATGTTTAGGCGAGTTTAGGGGGGACTAAAAAATTTTGGAAGGACTCCACCACAAACTTCCAAACCCCCCCCCGCTCACAAATTCTGAGCCGTCCCTTAGAAAGCAAAACTCCTTTGCTGTTTAAGGTAAGGTTCAACGAACATATACTATACGGTGATACCGGACCACAGTGTTTCCTTCCAGCAAACCGTAATTGATAAGATACAAAAGAGTTAACCAAGCTAATCTAAACTGCATGGTACGCTGAAGTAGCAGGAATTAGAAAACGAAAACGAAAACGAACTCGTTTGATACTTAAAGTAAGGTTGAACTGATCCGAAGTCAAAACAGCAAAGGGACACAAATAAACTTTCCTGTAAGGTCCCACATACTGCAGTATTGCTGTACTGTTTAGTCCACGTGAAACCTTACTGCTGTATCCAACCATTATACACGTAAATACAATTAACTCCAGAGCCCAAACTTCAACACTTTTACGCCCAAATAAAGGAAGAATAATGAAAAGCTACACAGTCGACTACTTTCATGGTTAAATTTTTAAGTGTTCTTCAGTCACGTCGTCTGCTTTCTGTTTGTCAAAGACAAGAGGTCTGAAGACATAATTTCAGACATAAAATCAGTCATAAGACATAATTTTTCAAGATTTTCAAGCACTTTTCCTGGCATGGAATTTCATTATTACTTTCCAGGGCCTTTTCAGGTTTTCAAGGACTCACACGAACCCTGAATTACCCGTAGAGCTGCGCTAAGCACACTAAGACGATTAGTTTTTAGATATTTTCCAGAGATGTCATTTAGCTGAGTAGAATGCACCATTTATTAGCTGTTCAATCGAGTGTAAAAGTAAATGGTAAAAAAAATTCACTACAGAAGTAAGGTTTCACGCGGACTAAACAATGCAGCAAAACTTTACAGGAAAGTTTATTTGTGTTCCTTTGCTGTTTTAACTTCGATTCAGTTAAACTTTCCTTTAAGCATCAAGCGAGTTTGTTTGTTTTTTTATTTCATTTAACGCTTGAAGTCTTAGTCAGTGGGATTAACGGGTAGTTGCCCCCTTTTCCATAGCTAGAGTTTTTCCACAATATTCACAGCCCTGGTTTTACTAATGGGGATTGTGTACACTGCTAGAGCCAGCCTGTCTTTTAGGCTTGAGATTATTTCCTGAACAGAGATGGAAATGACCCAAGGGTTGGAGGGTCCGTGAGTCACAATTTTTCTGTGGAGGTCACGTGGGTTATGGGCCAAAGCCTAACCCACCCACCGACCCACAGTAACATTTGCTTGTATTACGTTTTTAAGATGTATGTAATTCTTTAAATTGAAGTGTCTATATTTTATTTTTCTATACAGCGAAAGTTGGGAAGACCACAGCAACGACTGTGTCTGTCCGTCCGTCCGTCGCCTTTTTCAAATCTGGAACGGTACCATATAGAGACAAACGGTTTACACCATTAGATTCCGTGTCAAAAAATTAGTTAAAAGGAATAAAAAAAACCCGGATGTATGAGGCGGAAGTGGTCCAGTGCTTCCACTTACAGAGAAATTTGCCCTTTTTAGGGGAAAAATGTTCTTCAAAGGAAAAAAAAGTTAAACAGGGAAAAAGAAAAAAAAAACGGGGAAAATCTGTGTTTTTATTTGCAAATTGCGCTTTTCTTTAGTGACGATCGTCTCTCCATCCTGACCCACTTTCTCGAAACCTTCGTAAGCCCACAATCTTCTACTACCAGCAAAGGCATATTAACATTTTAAACGCTAACCCAACCCCATCTTACACAACCCCAATTTACAATCAGTGTATATTTCCCGTCTGTAGCTAGCTTAGGCTAAAATCACGAAAAATAGTGGCAGTAGTAATTTTTACAGGTCCATCCATGTCTTTCACTTATAGCAGGAACCGCAGGAGGTTTAGTTCTTTTAAAATACGTAAAAGTTTGAATTTTATTTTCAATTTGCGCCATTAAGTGGTGTTCCTGTGCCATCAGAAGGGGCCCATAATTTGTTTTAGTCAAAAAAATTTAAAAAATGAGTGGCGTAATGAAAGGAAATTAAATAAGGGACGAAAAAAGGGAAATTTTATTTGCACAGGGAAAAAAAAAGGGAAATGTTGTCTTTACACGAGGAAATTCTGTAAGTGAGAAGTGGAAACACTGCCGGTAATTGAACCCATCACCTATGGAACGGCCCAAGATACAGGCAAACGGTTCACCTTTAGAATCAGCGTCCAAAAATGAGTTAAAAAAAACAAATCAATCCTGGAAGTATGAATTAGAAGGGGCTCGAAAGTGGCGGAAGTGACTATACAGACGAACGGTTGTGACGAGGTAGTTGCTTCCCCCCCCCCCCCGCTTGTTTTTCTTACTATCATTCCAAAGTATTTCCGATGACGATGTCCAATCGATGGAGATAACGTTTGTGGCTGAACAGTGTACTATTTATAAAACTAACTATACATGTTGGGCTAACTAGATGTGTGCTGTGGGGGCTGATTGCTGCATTAACCTAGCACAACATTACTGACTCCCTCCCCTCCCAAAACATCTATACATATAATTACACAAGATCCGCAACGCAGCCATCTGCAGCGCAGCAGCAAGCAGGACATACGATGCCATCTCCGCCATCTACCGACGGAACGGCAAATTATAAGAGTAGCAGCCAAGGCCCGCTGAGATAGTAGCTGCGCCCGGAACACAACGGCCAGCAGCGCGAACATACGATGCCATCTACCGACCGAACGGCAAATTAAATGAGGGGGGGGGGGGAGCGAGACGAGGGGGAGGGGAGCGAGACGATGCGGAATGAGCGAGCGAAGCGAGCGACTCCGCTAGTAATATATATTTATATATTAATATTTATATATTAATATTCAAACACATTTGGGACTTGTAAAAACCACTTGTAATATAACTCGTCTAAGGACCCCACACATCCATCGGTTCAGTAGAATGTTGACCTGCCACGCGGGTGGCCCAGGTTCGATTCTCGGCCAAAGCACCAAAATTACGCGAGGAATGGGTTTGCCGTTCTCGCTCAATGGAATGGAACTATCGGTGGCTGTGGATTGATGACTTGCACATCATAATGACAACAAAGCCAGCCTATCCTTGTTTCGATATTTGAGTGGTTCAGGTTATTGTTGATGGAAATAACTGCTCGCGTGTATGGAATGGCCAACTAATTGTGACTAATGGAATGGGATTGAGTTTCCATGATAATTTAGGGGCATGATGTGATTTACATTGGGAATGGGAAAGTTGGGGGATGAAATTCTAATTATTTGACGAAAAATACCGAAACTTAACTTCTCTCCGTCCACGGCTGGGAAACGGGAGATTGGAATGGAATGATAGCAATCCTAGTGGTGAATCGTACTTTTACAATGGTTTTGATATTAAAGCATAACGTGCCATTGTTATACTCGAGACGGTGTTACGCTCTGTATTGTTGACGATGATCCACTGGGAAGCTTCCTGCATTCAATGTGCATTGTGATAAAGCTGGGTGGATCACAACTACAGAAATAATGACAATAATGCTGCGGATGCAGGATGGATCTATACACTAGCTGGAACCCGTCTAAGGACGACACACACCCGTCGATGGCTTCCTTTACCCGTATTGCAGAAGAGGCTGTTGACGACAATGGTGAAAAGCAGAAACACTAGTGCTTGCAATAGCTGCAATTCGGTTTCGGTTGAGCGATTTTAGTGCACGACCGTTTAGGGCAAGGTTATTCAATGACTCGCCTTTGCATTCTCGCAGCTGGAAACTAGAAATCATCTGAAATTCCAACATGGCGGCGGTTTTAGCTCTGTCGGCTCGCAACGAAACCAGTAAAGAATGAGAGTTCAGAAGTGACTGGAAAAATTGTTTCGTTAGGATGATTTTTTTTTATCTTATTGTAACGAATTATAAGACTTACAAGCGATGTCGGTTTAACCAATCCAGGCAGCGTTGTTAGCATGACAACGACAGTATATACCATCGCGATTAAATTCTAGCTAAGCGATTCAAAGGCGAATCGATGCGTAAACGCAAACTTACGGCTTTTTTGTTGTTGTTCTTTCTTTCTCTTTTTTTTTAACGTTTGTGTTTCAACATAAATTCACACTGATTCCCGAAACGGAAAACCAGAAAAGTTGTTTTTCTGTTAGGCCACTAAAAGTTAATTAAGTGGTTCTCGGGAGCGCACGCGTGGGTTTTTTTTCTCGGCGAATTAAACGTTTTTTTATGACAATGTCTGAAAGCAAAAAAAAAATCCGATCACTGAACTTTCGTCAAACATTTTCTGGAGTCGATGACCACCGGCACTTTGCTCCATTCACGGGATCGCCTCGAAACAAATCTAAGGATCGTTCCTAGGAATGTCACAACGAAAAAGTTGGATATAAAGAATGCCTTTTATCAAAGTGTTCAAATTTGCACGCTCACCCTGGAATTAAAACACATATAATTTGCACGCTACTGATTGTGTTTTGTTTGGTAAAAAAAAAAAAAAGCCATCGCTCGCATCTGAAAAATCACGAGAAAAAAAAAACACCGCTCTCTCGCGTCAATTTTTTTTGTACCACTTCCGAGAAACCACTTAATTAATTGTTACCTGCCTAATGGAGTATCTCAAGAATTAGATATTCTTCAAGTTTTTCTACACTTTTCCATGCTTGGAATGTCTTTTTATTTTCCAGGATATTTTCAGATTTTCAAATGATCCGTATACGAACCTTGTTTAGTGGTATCCGTACGTCCAATGTTTATAAGACATCTTCTGAAATGGCCGCACTTATCAAACAGCGCTGCTCTTCCGCTTCCTCTTTAGAATGCGCATGCCCGATCTTAACAGGCTAAACGTAGCTTAATGGATTCTTTGTTTATGGTCAGGTCTACGCAACCCTCTTTTCCTACCTTTAATCCTTTAAAATACTTCATCTTATTTAGCTGAACGCATTCCGGAGCTGAAGGTCATCACGATTTCAACCCTTTGGTTACATGGCAACTCGTCTTCGCAATTAGGATTGCCTTTAGGCCAACATCCTTCCCTTACGGACATCGTAAAACTAATTATAACACTCTGGGTTAATGTCATCAGCTTGAAAAGGAGCGTCCTTGCCTCGTACCAACTCCCGATTTACACCTGACGCTGCATTTTAATCGGCCGAAAGCGTGAGCTAGCGTGTCGAGGCTTAAATCTTGTAGTAAAAACACACAAGTAGTTTATACGTCTACTGCCGGATGCGGTCATTGTGTGTCACTATACGCCACATTTGTTGCGGATCTCGTATTTGGAGCCAGTCGCTTAGCTAGCTACAAGGGGCACTAGTTATAACCGGAGCCGGAGGTCATTTGTCAAGCCAGGTTTTTAACGCTTTGAAATATGAAAGTTTTCATTCGTTTTACGCACTGTTAGCCTAAGTGCTTTATCTTTTTTTTATTTAAAAAAAAAACGACAGGTAAGGCTGTATTGCTTTTTCATTTATTAAATTTTTATTTATTGTGCTTCACCAAAATACCTGGACGAAGCTAAAATTGTTTGTCGACTGGGCGCCTTAGAGCATACAGTCAGCAACCAATTATTACTTACTAACGCTTGCTAAATCATGGTAGGTAACAGAACAGGTAAAACAGGCCTTAATCCTTACGTAACCCTCCAAATGCATTAATGGGATATTGCGCTGCTCATTAGCCATAATACAATTTACATTTAAAAAACACCAAGTCCATCCTGAGGCAACATCCACAATGGCGCAACTAAAATGTCTTCATAATTTTCGCAGGGTCTCTCCCGAAAGGCAAATTCCAAGAACTATTGCAACATCACTAGAAATTTGGCTCATTAACAGTTTTGCTTAGTTTATGCATGCGTAGATAGGTATCAAAACCGCCCAACAGCTATCGCTCCAGAAGCAGTGACTTCAGATCAGAAGAGTTAGTTGAGGGATGAGGACGGCATTCGATTGGGCGTAGGCCAAACCTTCTCACGGGGATGCCCGCAGCACTGCCTCTGCACGGAGCTTATCAGGTTTGAAGGTGCCGGCAGATATTAGCACAGGAAGCCGTTAGACGAACAAGAAGGCCATCCGTATGCGTGGTACCAAGTCACAAGAATCGCAACGAGCTGTAAATTGTCACGCCCCCCTTTGATCCTAACTATTAGAGGTGCTTGGAAAATTAGACGGGAGTCCTCCGCTGGCTTCTAGAGTTTGCCCGTTTGATTTCCGGTAGATGCGGGTTGACACCTGGGCGTCTGGAAAGACCGGAGTTCAATATATACGGAACATGTCCCGAAGGTCGTCCACCTGTAGTTTTGACGCTACATTGCTAGCGAGGCTTTTTTTTTCACACTTGAATGAAAAATGTTAATGTTCATTGATTATTTTACAGTCGCCAAAAAAAGGGCTTCGTACATCTGTCTCTAACAGAAACCTCGTCACAGAAAGTGTTCTTAAACCCCTCACATGGTTAGACCTCATTTCTCCAAACCTTTGAGGTTCGTCCAAAACGACCCACATGTGTTCGAACCATACACACGCTTCTGAAGACAGTTCGGTACCTTCAATACACAGAAACCTCAACAGAACGTTACAAAACTGTCTGATGAGGGAAACTACGTCACCTTTCAACACGACTGATGGCTCCATCAAGAGTCAGTCGATAATCCATCCAGAGTCAGTCGATAAACTGTGCCTTGCGCATGCTCACAATTCCGTAAAAATCAACCTCCTTTGCGAGCTACTGCGATTAGTTAGCTCCCACAATCCCTCAGTCGCGTTCAAGATGATGTCACTTCCGTTGAACGGACATGTTTTGGGCGAAAGGTGAAAAAGTAAGTTTCCATATACGAACATCAACTACGTAATACATGTGTCCAAGCAAGGATTAAAATAGTTCGTTGGCCTCTTTAACTGTCGTTGCGCCTTTGGAATACTCCATTATATCTGTAGGGAGTGTGCTGTGTTTTGGCAGTACCAAACTGTGCGCAGCAGCGGTCGTTTTTTTCTGCACATGTGTGGTATTTTGGAAGAAACTGTCTGTGCCAACAGCACACTTTGAGGTTGACATATCGGCGGTGATGTTGGTTTAACGCACGCCTCGCCATGACAACAACAAAAGGTCATTATCCAAAAAAGACATCTTTATTTATTTGTTTGTTATCCAATGAAGTTATCAGCATGAGGCGTGAGAAGATCGCTGCTTCAAGTGCCATAAAAGCTGTGCGCTCATCTTTTGCCCCCCACGCCATCCATACATGTCAGTGGTCCAACACGCTGCCTTACTGTTTCGAGGTCAGAGGTTAAGCCATCATGGCCATCAGCACACGCACTGTCTGCTTGCACTAGCACGACCTTGCGCCCAACAAGCCAAGGTCAAGCACTGCCCTCCGTATCCGAGGAATGAAAGACGTGTCTGCCGATCCCCAGGTCACGATAAAAGCGAAACTCGTTAAGCTTAAAGAAACATTAAAAATAGATTTTTTTAAAGGCAGTTTTATTGTAATTTAATATACTTAACGTTATATTTTAATTAATTACAAGCTGGATTTGTACCTGCTTGAAGGGACGTGTAGTAAGGGCCGGATCAAGAAATGATTGGGGGGGGGGGGGGTTGATTTTGCGCCTTTTCCCCCATCCTCCATAACTACTACAATAATTTTGTTGCATTAATAACTATTAGGCTTAATATATTTTCACTTGAAAATGTGAAGAAGTGAAAAACTTGAAGATTTCCAGGTATGAACTGAAACAATAAAAAATAGCATTGATTGCTTTCACATCATCTAAATCACAGAAAACAATTGTAAGCGATACTTTATTTTTAGAGAAAAATACGTAAAAAGTCAAGAGGCCTCTCTCGTAACAAAAAAAAATTAATTAATTTTTCACAACTTTTGTACTTTTCGGTTCTGTGTGTTTTACTCAATTTTCGATCCACTGTGCATGTATTTCAGTTGCCAATCAATTTTTCCATTTTTTTTTTAAATTATTGTCCATTATTATTAACGCCTCTGATATCTCTGTCTGTGGGGAGTAGTGGCAACATCTGCTGCACCCTTAGTCGGCCGCAGAAAGAAGGGCAGGGGCCCAACAGTCCCTCCAAACAATGCTAAATGTGGAAACATTTATTTAATGTTGTTTTACATTCAGTTTGTTTTTATGATTTGGATGGTTTTTTTTTGTACCATTAAATATGCAAAGTAAAAACAATGCGTTAACAAACAAACAAAAAATATGTATAAAAAACTGACTAATACAATTATAACATAGGTATTGGAAAAATAGTGCTTCAGATAATCAGTATGTTGATATAATATTTTTACTAATGGATAAATTAATGTATACCTACAATCATATTCACTTGTAATACATTGTATGCAAATATTATGCAACCCACACAAGTCCTACGGATTTCGGGATGCAATGTTGATATAAAAAAAAAAAATGTCCGCATTGTCTTTTTCCGCAGCTTCCTTTTAGTTTTCTGGATTAACCCATCGTTTCCCAAAGAGAGTGGCGTAAAGCATTTTTGCTGAAGGGGAGGGGGAGACAAATACTACCCCCCTCCCCACCCCACATGCAAATAACATACGATACTTTGTTTTGACTGTACTTCATACTAGGTTATTGGCGTTACTAGGCTACGCATACAAACGACATACACCATATTTCTGGGGAAAAAAGGCATTGTTTACGGATTATCCAAGACTGTTTACGGTAGGAAAATAAATCTTCTTACATTATAAACCAAAGTCTCATAGCAGAAATGAAGCAACCGCAACGACCCCCGGAAAGGGAACAATGAATACGTGCGAGTGTGTCAATTCTTTGGCATGAAGTTGAAACCGGGACGTTGTTGCCCTGGAAAGAAGTTGAAATTGGCACATTGTTGCCTCGACTAACAATTGGCTCTAACAATTATCCTTCTAACTAAACACCGTGGCAATCTCAAAGGCAAGTATTACATGACGTCATGCACACTTCTTTTTCACACGGTACGCATCGCTTAAGCCACAGCGAAAGACTGGGAGTTGGGGAGGGGGGGACAAAGTGAGCTGTTACCATTAAGCATACGATTACGCATTAACTGAACCTAGAAGAGAACAAACAAACAAGCACGGGACCCGGGAGCCGGGATCCGGGTACGGGTTCAACTACGTATAGCAAAGAGGAGAAAGGGAAGGAAACCAAGAGGAGTGTTACACTAACAAAAATCGACTGTTGCAGTGAACGATCAGGCAGCACCGAGCAAATACTGGGAAACAACCACGGGTCAAACAAAGCCCCGGGAGAAGCCGGGTACGATGCTAGTACTTTTAATGAAATGATTGCAACAAACTTATCGTAACATTTCGGTATTGTAATCTATGAAGCAAGTGACAGCCAGAAGCGGAGTCAGTTCCAAACAGCTCCAATTATGTTTGCGTATATCCCCCTACATCGACCAACGAAAGCAACAGGATATTTGCGGTTAAATTTAACCAGTAAACATCGAGTTGGCATTCTTTTGGGGTGTAACTACCGCCCTCTGCTGGCAGAGAGCGGCAACAGGACAAATCAGTGTCACATTCACACGCCATTTTGAAAAAAAAATGGTGTCTCTTCACTATCATATTAGTACCACTTCCGGTAGTTACTTCCGGTTATGTTTGGCTTCATTGGAAAGGAAATTTCAAAAGGAACAATATAGCTACGGATATAATTTTGCTAACTGTGAAAGGGAATTCAGTATTTCAATAAATAACGATGAAAGTGTCGAATTCGGGCACCATTTTGAAAAAAATGGCGTCTTTACACCAACAATATTTTGGTAGACTTTTGATAAGTTATTTACGACAGTTTTTAATCTCTTTCGGCGGCCTCATCCAATGCGTCCATTTAAAAAGCATCATTCCATTCGGAGCTCTAACGTCACGCATAAAATTATTAATGTCTTTATTCGACCTGTTGTGGATTACTGCGCCCAAATTTGGTCACCAAATTTGGTTGCTTGTGTGGAAAGATTGCAAAGACGAGCAAAAAAATTTCTTGCTGGTATATCCCTCACTTGCTTTACGAGCAACGACTGCAACAAATTCTGCTTAAGGGCACGTTTAGGCAAACACTCGCTTTTGCATTCTCGCAGCTAGAAGCTAGAAATCCCTCAAATTCCAACATGGCGGCGGTTTTATGTCTGCCGCCTCGCAACGAAAATAGCAAATAACGTGAGTTCAGAAGCGTTTGGGAAAATTGTTTCGTCATGAGGAATTCTTTATATTACTGGCACGGATTATAAGACGGCAAGTATTTACTCAAACGATGTCGGATTTAGCTAATCCATTTAGCGTTGTTACCATGGCAATGTCACCTTTGCCATCGCGATTGAGTTCTAGGTGCGAGAATACAAAGGCGAGTCGTTGCGTAAACGCGCCCTTAGGCCGGGTTTACGCAACCACTCGCTTTTGCATTCTCGCAGCTAGAAGCTAGAAATCACCTCAAATTCCAACATGGCGGCGGTTTTATGTCTGCCGTCTCGCAACGAAAACAACAAATAACGTGAGTTCAGAAGCGTTTGGGAAAATTGTTTCGTCATGAGGAATTCTTTATATTATCAGCACGGATTATAAGACTGCAAGTATTTACTCAAACGATGTCGGATTTAGGTAATCCACGTAGCGTTGTTACCATGGCAACGATACCTTTGAAATCGTGATTAGATTCTCGCTGCGAGAATGCAAAGGCGAGTCGTTGCGTAAACGCGCCCTAAGACTTTGGAAGAGCGAAGAGTCCGTGGAGACATGCTTGTTCTGTTTAAACTTTTTAATAACGACCTGCCTCGCACTTTTACAGTACATTTGAACGTGAACGAAATGCGTAAAACGACTGGTCATTGCTACACCTTATGGAAACCAAGGGTGAGAACCAACCGTGGAAAGTTCTCCATCTAGTTTAGAGCCATTATTGGAACTGCCTTCCGAAACATATCGTGAAGGCCGCAGCTGTTGAATCCTTCAATAGATATTTTGATGAACTTATAACTTTTAGCAGACTTTTGTTCGCCTGCTGGGCCGTATAAGTTTTTCTTCTGGCCGTCGTTCTATTATGTTATGTTGTGTTTTGTCCAGTTTAGTTGAGCATAATACTCTTCACCCAAAACCGGCCGATACTGCAATATAACCATACATAACCAGACTGCTTGAAATCGCCTCTTTGGAAAATCGATCAACCAACAGTATTAGCTACTTTCTAGTCCACTACACGATTTTTACGTAGCAGTTGGCATGCTGATAACGCTTGCATGGCTCCAAAATTTCGTATTTGACCAAGGTTTATAGTGTCCGCGGCCCATCTTGAGTTGGCCCCAGAATGAACACAAATAATCGATTGTACGTGTTTAGTCGCAGAGTGCCTTGTTGATATCCAAAGTAGTTACAAAAAACAATGGCGGCCGTCGATTAAAGCTGCTCCCTCCAGGAAGACGTAGCCGATCACAAAATAAGTGCAGAACTCAAGATAAGCCTCGCACACTATAAGAATTATTTGTCAGACATGTAAAACAGCCATGCCCGTTCACATGGCTGTTTTAACAACCCACTTTTAAGTTTTTTCAAATCACGAAATAAGGGTTGAAACTTCATACTTGGTTTTATCGTTAACGGGCCATCTACAACGCACAGTAACCCTAGGGGCAAAGCCCGAACCCCTGCAGTGAAATATGCGATAAAATTCACTGCAGCGGGGGGGAAAAGATGAATAAAATGTCTGCCGTGAGTTACAAACGGATTAAATCCACCTGTTTAGTAAGGGATTAGAAACACAGCTGGTCATAATAGGTAAAATATGTTGAAGACCGGGTGGCCTTAATAGAGACACCGGACATGAGAGTGGAACAAAATCCTTACCACATTATGTTCGTAATTACACGATCAAATAAGGCTTTTCAAATAACGGGGGTCTAAACGCAGAGGTTTTAAAGGGGATGGTATGTTGCAACATGGAACTTAAGGGTAGTGTGACACTATACAAGTCCATGGTTACACTGAGACGGACTGGCCACACGTTTACGCACCTGCTGACATTTCGAACAAATAGCCTCGATAAAAGGTTAGGGAAATAAAGCCACGGGAAAAAGCCGAAGGAAAAAGCAGCGAAAGAATATATTTCATGTGTAACTCCTTACGCTGCCTGGTGAAATTCAAGCCAAGGCAACTGGCCTAACCCATAAACAGCATCAATGACAAGGGGAGGAAAACTAAAATGACGAAACAATTTGGCTTTTTTCTCCATGGCTGTTTTTATGCACAATTTTTTCTGGGCTTTTTCTTCAGCTTTTTTCTCAGCAGGGTTTTTTTGCGCACGGTATGTCCAATAACTGCCTCCTCAGAAAAGCCGCACCTACGGCTATAGTACACGGGCGAACTCCCGTTTCGCCAAATTTCATTTCGCCACAAAAAAAAGCAGATTAACAGTTTTGCCCTCAGGGGCCAGTCCCGTTTCGCCAAACCCCGTTTCGCCAAAACGAATTTGACAAATTTTTACGTACACGAAATTTAACACCTTATTTCTATGTAATGGGGCTTTAAAAAGCAAACATTTAACAGAGACAAGCTGGGGTAGAATAAGCCCAGTTGATTTATTAGCGTTTTGAAAACTGGCAATGCAGACGGAAAAACGTGCGCTTTAAATATAATTGTTTAGAATGCTTGGGCGTCACTACGTCAATGCCAAGGTTCTCTTTTAAGAATAGTTAGTTATACACGTAATGGTTAACTTTTTCCAAACGGGAATTCCCGTTTTGCAGAATCCCGTTTCTCAGAATAAAAAAATTCTTCAAAACTTGAACATTGCAAAAGTTAAAGAGTAAAAAAAAAAAAAAGCCATCTCCCGCATCTAAAAAATGATGCGGGAGATGGCTTTTTTTTTTAACAAACAAAACAAAATGAATAGCTTACATTTTGTTGTGGACTACACACTACGTATGTTTTAATGCCTGC
>JAHWFP010113145.1:846-13366 GCA_023313725.1 Lithobius niger
AAGAGGCTGGTAAGCATTAGACCCTTACTACCCGGTGGCTAGCTTTCGTCCTTAAGAATAGGAAAGCAGTAAATACATTTTGACGAAAAACTGTAAATCCTCCTATTATGTTATGATCCAGTGGTAGTATGGTGTACGTTTCCTGTTTTGCTTTATGTTGAAAAGTTTATTTTTCGGTTTGGTAACATGACAGAACATACAAAGTAATGAGGATTATTGGTTGCCATCAGTTACCTTAAAATCTGTGAAATTAAAATAAGGTAGCTTTAAAGAAAGTTCTTGGATTTACAAAATTGGCTTGATAAATCATTAAGCAAGTCCAGTGTTAGTGGGGATGCGTTTCCTGCTTTGCTTTAGGTTGAAAATTTTTTTTTCGATTTAGTAACATGACAGCATATTCGCAGCAGAGAGCATTATTGGTTATCCTCTACCATAATGTACGAAAGATAATCAAAAATTCTAAAGCATTAAAGGACAAAATGCGAAACTTCACAAGAAAATTATGTTCATAAAGTTCCTTAACGATATTCTAAGAACAAAGAAAACCTGCTACAACCGTTCATACACACGTTCTGTCCGAATAGACTAGAACTAAGCTAACCACCGGGTAGTAAGGGTCTAATGCTTACCAGCCTCTTACTGACAAAATTTTACACCTAGACCCTGACTGTCAAAGCTTGTCCGTGTTCCTTGTAGGTTTTGACTTTTAGACCCTTACTCTTAACATTTAACGTTCCGTTTTTTGTTTATTAATAAACTCAAAAGGGCTAATGTCAGGTAGGCGAACTTCATGATTTAAAGATCGAGCTTAGGAAAACTTTCGTGTCACATCTAGGACAACATGAGTGGTATACCGGACAAGCAGATTCAGGATTTATGGCGCAGCCATCTGTGATACTTCCGCTTTGAGATTATGGAATGGCAACCGCCATTACGGCCGAACATAGTGAGCAAATTCAGTCGCAGTAACTCAAAAATGTTGGAGAAAATCAAGTCCGACGATAGGGTAAAACACGCACAGCTACAGTTAAACTGTGATACTGTTTGCAAAATTTATCCTGGCACCGGCAAAAGTTTGAACTAATTTTCCAATAGCAGTTCAATTTTATAAATTGATGTTTGCATAGCTTTTAAGATATACGGCGTTTTCATATTTGTGGCAACTTGCCCGTAATAAGACTATACGTATACTTGCCTTTTTCGCCCACCACAGGAGTGATTACGACAGGATTTAATGACGTGTTTCTCACGAATCTCTTTCAGGCGAGAGCAGAAGCGAGAACTGTGGGCACCAGGGGCCTGCCATGTTTTTTTTTTTTTAATGATTTGTTTTAATATGAAATTGCTGTTATACTTTATAGGGCGTTACAATAATTTTGTAACTACAATAAATAAATAAATAAATATATTGTAGGATTGGTTTCTCGCGAATCTCACTCAGACGAGAACAGGAAGTTAGCTCCGCCATATTGGCGTTAACTGGCGTCGGCGAAATGCCTGAAGGACTGCAGATTGAGGTTTGGAATGCAGTGTTTCTAGTACAGTTGCGACCCCCTGGTCAAACAGAACCTTTAGAGCGTCCATCCTGCATTCAAAGACCTATCACAGCCTAGAAATTCTATACCGAAGGTATTAGCATCTGTACGTAGCCTATACCTACGAGAACCCTTCTTCATATGGAAAAACTGAAACTTGAAATCAGGAAAGCCTATTTTTATTGCTGCAACCTCATTTGACGAAAATTTCTTATCGCCGGCGAGTGATATAATTAAAAAAAAAAAAAAAAAATAGGTCGTAAAAGATTCTTGTGCCTAAATTTGGCGAAGAGCCAGGTTGAAACCTTATAAACACGAGCAAGGTGTTGGTGTCCTCAAAGTCGGTTTCCATAGTAACCGCAAGATGCGATTTCGATATTGCCAGCGGCTGCTAAGAAATGCTCGTGGTTGTCGGACCAGCAACACAGACAAGACAGCGTTCGCTGGATGTCAACACAGCTGCCAACTTGGTAAAGGGACAGCAATTAAAAAAAAGAAAAAAAGAAACAGCGGGTTTGTTTTCGAGGTAACTGGCGAAGAGTGAAACACATAATCAGTGATTAGGCTTATGTATTATAAACCTAAACCACTGTATTAGGCCTTCAAGGCAGAGTACTCTTCAAATGTTGAAGCGAAGCGCAAACGAGAACAACAAAAAGTAAGCAAGGAGGCTGCGGATCTGGTCGAACCCCTGTAAAAGGCACCTTGGCAAAGTCCCCGCTAGGAGTGCCGGCCAGGGTAGCGTGAGAGGCTGACATGCACCTTTAGCAGCTATGGAAACTGTTTTGGCCAATTCCTGGACAATCTTTCGGCCCCTATACGATGATAGGAGGTTTGCCGGTTCAAATCCCCGGTTTGGCTTCTCCCTTTACCAGATATTTCTTCTTCTAAAAAAAGTCTGGCAATGTTCAAAGTTGAGCCAATTCAGCCACACGAGCATTAAATTGCTTCCGTTGACTTAAGGCGCAAAGAAATTAATAAAAAAAACAAAACAAACCCAAAAACTCAATATTCAACTCAGACGGATTTTGAATTCTGTTCATGTGATGCCGCTCAGTTAGAATGCTGGTCGTTTGTGCTAATGATAAAAGTATAGCCAACTAGTGCACCAAGTAAAACAACAAAACACGACGTTTCGGGGGTACATGGTCCCCGTTATCAAGTGTGGATATCAGCTCAAAGGCTTCGTACACAAATAAAAGAACAAACAAGAATCATGTTATGGCTGGCACTCCTAAACCATGCGCAATGGCTGTTTGCCGTGACGTCACCATGAGTTTGCCAATGACGAACGAGAACAACGGCTGTTTGGCCGTCTGATTGGACTAGCCCAGTCGTCGTGATATGCACGTCACAGCAAACAGCCATGGTGCGTGGTATAATACAATATACATTTTTACAAATATTTTAAAACAAGAACCATATGCATTGCTGGCCGAACAGCAAATTTTTAGTAGGAAGCCCAACAAGACGACCTCTTCCCTGCGACTGCGCTGGTCTAAGTTTCTACTGTTGCTCATATGGTTGCTGCTCATTGGCACTTGCTCATATAATACGGCATGCTGCTCATTTGGAAAGCAGCTTATTTAGCATGCTGGTAATTTGGCATGCTGCTCGTATGGCATTCTGCTCATTTGGCATGCTGCTCACTTGGACTGTTACTCAATTAGCATGCTGCTCTTGTAAAGCAACGACTCATTATTGAGTATAGATTGGCATTTGGCATTCTGCTCATTTGGCATGCTGTTAATACAGAATGCTGCTGATCTGGCATACGGCTCAGTCGGAATGCTGGTCATTTGCAGTGTTGCTCATGGAGCATGCTGCTTATTTGGACTTGCTCATAAAATAAGGCATGCTGCCCATTTGGAATGCTGTTCATTTGGCATGCTGCCCATCTGGACTTGTTTATTTCGAATGCTGCTCATCTGGCACGCTGCTAATAATGAAACCGGCTCATTTCCTCATCTGGCATGCTGCTCGTATGACATGCTGCTTATTTGAACTGTTACTCAACTGGCATGCTGATCATTATAAAACTATGCTCGCAGCTATCGGTTGATATCCATTAACCAGATGCTGTCACAAAGTTTAGATTGGAGTCTTTTCTAAGCGGAACTACGAGATTTCCATTGTCTTAAGATGCAACCGTTTTTTGGTGATTCATGGATATCCAATTACATTTTTTTTTTATTTTATCGATGGTCGTTCTTACGGTGCCAAATTTGGTCAAGATCGGTCACGCCGTTTTCGATCACAATGAAATACCGATTCTGGTATAAGAATGGAACTTTGCTCCAAAAACAGCTAATTTTTTCTGCAGCTTTATCCCGTGCAGATTAGTTAAGGGGTTTAACTTATTTTATACGTAAAATTGTTCAGCCATAATTGCCATGGCGCTTACGCATATATACGTCATGCTTACAACGAAGTAGCATCATGCAGCGGTAATTCCCAGTACCTATAATTTAAAATGCATGGTCTTATTCTGTAAACACGTCCCGCTTCGAAATAATCAACATATTACTGATGCGGCATGGTTAATTATTTTAATACTTTAGTAGCGATATTAAGATAGACTGCGGCTCTTAATTTTAAATCGTCGGCGAAAGATGGCACAAAGTTGTTTGTACAGTGTCTATTGACTGCAATACCATCTTCAGTTAGCCAGGTTTATTACACTGAACGGGGTATATTCCTGAGATTCTTGTATAAATCACCCCATTGGCTGCAGTGGTCAATGACGTCATGCAAAGGAACAAGCACGTCATTGGTCATAAAAGAGAGAGGCCTGTGTAGTGCTAAACAAACAAAGCTAACTATACGTTTCAGGAATTTCAATTCATCAGTTTCCAGTAATATTACTAATGAAAAGACATACCAAATATCTTGGCATGTATGTGCCTATAGTCACATAATTTGAAACAGGCATAATGCGTACAAATTACCAATGTAAAAGCGAGACAGTGTGTAAAAACCCCTGAAATTCTCCTTCGCCTTTGATTTTTGGTCTTGTTGAGGGACATCTTCAGGGATTTTTACACTCTCTCTCTCTCTCTCTCTTTGTACATTGGTAATTTGTGCGCATTATGTCTTTTAGAAACGATGTGACTAGGCAGACACCTGCTGAGATTTTTGGTATGTCTTTTTATAAGAAATTTTACTTGAACCTGATGACGGGAATAGAAGTTTCCGAAACGAAGTTAGCTTTATTTGTTTAGCACTTAAAAAGCTTGTGTTTTCTGTCAGTGACGTCAGACGCTACATAGAGCTCTTTCCATACTCACCTGACAGCTCAGCGACCGATTATAAGCCGACATCGACTGCCTCCGCCGGAAGTGGCGTCACACGTTTATAGAGGGCATTTTTATAAACTCACCGAACAATTCACCGGCCGATCACACAAAAACTGACTGCTTCCGCCAAAAGTGACGTCGCGCTTTTGAAAAGATAAGTTAAGCAAAGGCATTCGTTCTTACTATTTTTGTTAAACGTAGAGATGTCTGTGGCGGGGGCTGGGCCACCGTGGGTTGAAAGCTTGGTTTGGCTGTAGATTTTGTATTATTGTCTAGACATTCGTTAGTGTGTCGTCGCCAAGTAAGTCGATCATCCCATTGTAGACATCAGATTGCTAAAAAAATTGATTATTAATGATAAAAAGGCGGCCTCACTAGCAGACATATGTCTCTTAACTACAAGCAACTAAAAGCATATTTTGGCATGTTGAGGATAAATTCTAATGCGACAGAAATCTTTCAAATTGTGGTAAATGTAAGGGGAAGGTGCAGGGATAAAGAAAAAAATAAAAGTTAAAGGATGAGTGTTCACCATTCATAGAGAGAAAGATACGTCAATAACGTTGTTTTTAAGTTACTGGCTAGCTGGCTAGTAACTAACTAGTATCGCTAGCCCCATGTTAAATCCCATAGACTTATGGCTCATGGCTAGCGCAAAATTACCGTGAGGCTTTTATGAACGAACTCGCTGGAATGATCGATGAGCAAAATGGAAGAAAGTGTTTCTGCTCACCATCGTTTGCTCACCAGTCACCCTTGCGTTGTCAAGGGCGTTGCTAAGGAGGTTTACATTAAATACTGGCCGATAAGAACGTTTATTAATTGTGGCCAAGTGACCTGTTATCTTATTTTAGCTTACTGAGAATACTGCGTGACGACAGTCTCCATCAGCTGTTAATTACATTTATGTAAACAACGTCCAAAAGGCAACGTAAATAGGTTCGCATCTGTATTTATTTAACTCTCGTAGAGCCGTCGGCTTTCCGTCCTGTTTACGTAAATAATCCTAGCGAACGACTACTGGAGGTCCGCCATCTTTTATCGACGGATTCAGCAGAAAAACCGGCTCCTGCATTCGATGAGTACGATGATTCAGCAGTGACGTCACGCTGAGGTACCGGAGTTTATGAACTGGTATTAGGTGACAGGTGGGAAACCACAACGACGTCCGAATGGTAAACAAATGATAATTTTTGGCTAAAAATTACAGTCGTGGTCACTAAAAAAAAAACGTAATTCAAACAAGTGGCTACAGCGACTACCTAGTCGCATCCGGTCTTCTGTACAGTTCTGCCACTACCAGTGGTGAGGCACACTTCTCTATCACGCATTGCAACAGCTTTACCATTCTGACGTCATTGTGGTTTCCCATGTCAGGGGGTGATTACGTACCTTGAACCTACGCAACCACAAATTAATTGATGTTGATTCTGGTTTATGAACTACTTTGATGAGATTGGGCTTCCAGCGCTGAGTTGTTCGATGAGTTTATGAACGTGCCCAGTGCTGCAACTGGATTGTTTGATGCGTCGATGAGCAAAATGGCGACCAGAGTCACGAAAGAATGTTTTGAGAAGACAGTTCCAGAGATTATTAAGTTAACGAGATTAGCGTGTCTTACCTCTTCCAAGCCTATGCGGTCCTTGGTGGTAGTTGCGGCTACTAATACCTCAGGTAATGATTTGCCTTCTTGCCGCTTGTAACGCAAAGCATTCACAGAAGCAGTAACAGGCGAAATTACCGTGAGGGCCCCGCGTAGGCTTGAAGGAGGTGAGATGCGATATCTCGTTAACATTCCAATCACTGGTAACAAATTGCAGGAAGTAATTAATGTCTGGGGTCCCTATTGCCAGGTTTCATCCTGTATTAAGTTCATTTTTTTTTTTTTTTTTTAATTGTGTGCTTTTGTTGTGTTTGCGGGTTCGCCCAGTGTTTTTTTTTTTTTTTTTTTTTTTACAAATTTTGACTTTTAGCGTAGTTTCAAAAATTGTTTGAGGATGAGTCGTATCCGACTAGAAACGTTCCATTTTCAATTGTATGCTCATGATCTGTAGAGAGCTTGTTTACGTTTGCCGATTCTCGTTTGCCGATACCAACACCGATTCTGTCTCCAGATCTCATCAATAATTGTAGCATTCAAGACGAAGTAATTGTGGTTGATTACTGTGCGTTTCTTTTCCATCTAGCAATTTAACGAGACAAGAGTATGGTTCGCGATTAACGTCAAACAGTGGACAGATAAACAAGATTGTGTTGGTGTGTAATTGCTGCTATACTGACGTTGACTTTACACCATACGATAAATTGCTCGATGGAAAAGAAACGCATGGTTATCATCTCTTGACTGTAACAATGACTCCCTCTTATGTTTGATATTTTATGAGCAATCAATTGTAACCCCAACGGCTGGATGAATATTTGGCTTGTATTTTAGCTCTTTAACTTCACTTCCCTCCTAACGTCTCAACCGACTCATTCCCGCATCAATCGCCATTTTTAGATGCCTTTTTAGGCCTTTTCATTAGAACATTCCCCCTTAACTCTGGTCCCAACTTAAACTCAAACCCATATGTTTATCCAATGCTTGCATTCGTATCATCCTTTTCTGTAAAGCTTGTATTTTATTAGCACCCGGCAGTGCTTATTAGAGTTCGTTTGCGCACTAGAATTTCAGAAAATTGGACAGGAGGAGGAGTCGGCGGAGCAGCTAACAATCTCAAAATGTTACAATGCTGCAACATGTAACAATAGAGTAACAGTAGGCGAGGCGCACAATATCGGATTATAGCACACTCGAACAAGATGCAACAATGGTTGGGTGCCGGGAAAGTAACATTGTCGTTGTTTGAGTTAGCTAGCTCGTTGTGGAGAACCAAAATTAAATGGTATTGATTTTTCCTTAAATCTTCAAGTTTTAAACCGTAGGGTGCGAAGTCTTTAATTTTGAGGCGGCCGACATGACTGAGTGAATTATTTACTTTTTCAATGCGGGCTTCGGGAAGCAAGTTGAATTGGTTCCGCGATTGTTGCCACTATACTGAAACAATCCAGAATTAACTACTCATCGAGATGACGCGTGCTAAATCTAGAAATATGCTAATGTGTTGCCATCAAATAATAATCATGGGACAAACCTTCGGCGGAACCTAAACATAAGTATCCATTTCTAATGTTCAGTTTTTTCGAAAACAAAAATCGGTGGACAGTGGACACATATACAAAATGGAAGCGAAAAAGCCAACATATTAACTGAGTAAAAAACGGCTTCGTCGTTTAGAAAAAAAACATTGGAGCTCGTATCCCCATACTCACAGCCCTGAGGTACACGAATAAAAACGGATTAGTGTCACTCCAACGCAACGAACTATAATTTGTACTCCGATTCGCAAAACGTAAACCTAACAAACACACACGAAATAGACGCTATAAACAGCAAAACGCTACAAAATTGAAAGATAAAAATACATACACAAAATGAACACAAATTATAGTTCGTTGCGTTCGAGTGAACTCTAATCCGTTTTTATACGTGTACCTTCAGGGCTGTGAGTATGGGGATACGAGCTCTAATGCTTTTTTTTCTAAACGGCAAAGCCGTTTTTTGCTCAGTTAATAAAACTTAAATTCAGTACGTTAGGTTAGGTTAGGTTAGGTTAGTCAAAACCAAACCGAGCCAAACGTTCATTCCTCTTACTCCCTTTTATGCCCCGAACCCCCAATACAGGTGAGCCAATAAATACATCATAATAAATCTGAATTACTTTATGGGTAACATTATTCCACCATAGGTTTGTAGAAGCTTTGATCGTTAGATTTTGGGATCAAAATCTCATCCCCATTTTAGCTACCAACATTCTAAAACTCCCGGTTCCCCCTTAGTCCCCGTCAGTCATGTTGTGAACTGCCTAAGGTAAGCCCGAAAGCCAAACTCCCAACAACTCCTATTCGCTTTTTTTTTTACTTTTTAAACACAGAATGTTACACAATGAAAACGTCTCATTTACGTCATTCTCGAGGTTTGCAAGTGACACCCCAGAGTACACGAAGACCAAAAAGTGACGGACTGTGATTCCACATCGACGACCAGCATTTTACCAGACCAGGAGATTGGCTCAGCCCTTTACCTTGTAGCCAAGACGTTAAAATGAATTTCATTGCCTACACTCGATCCAGCAGCAGGGCAGTCTTAGAGCTACCTACCAACGCATTTGCCAACTGAGCTATCATAGTATAAAAGGACATTTTAAAATTCCTCGTAAGGCGAATGTACTTTGTAGTTTAAAAAATTCTCCAAAGTGTCTACTTAATTCATCATACGTCCGCTGAGCCTTGGACCTCTTTAAAACAAGTTCCTGACGATACGAAACCTGTTGTAAACTGGTCGTTGACTTTTACAATGTTTACTTCGTGGTATAATTCGACTTATTCTTTAAGAAAACATCCTAAAAAATTCAGGAATGTTATTTATGCCATATCTGGAATAATCATGAAACGACGTTATTTACGCCAACTCTTATTTTATTCTTGTCTTCGGCGTAGCTTAGATTTTTTTTCCGTCCGAAGTTTAAGTACACTTGGTTTTTGAGACTTCTTTTGGGTTTGATATATTAATCCGCGCCAAGATGGATGACACACTAGACGCCATCAATAATTGCGCACAGAAGGCAAACCCCACAAGGAATTCCGTATGATCACAACTTGTCAGATTACTCCGACTAACGAAATAATCCCCCAGAAGACATGAGAAGGACGCAAAAAAGGGCAAACAATTTGGTGAAGAACAAACAGCAGATGCTCGCTCCAGAACCCTCCGGCGAAGAAAAACACAAGGATATTCCAGCTGAAATTGGACGAGAAAAATAAGGAATAAACAGAAATAAAAAATATAGGGGAAAAGGCCTTTCCCCGTAGTAACCACTTAGCTTTACAAAGAAAAGATGTGCTAGCACACACCATCAACTTACATTTCTTGCTCTCGAGTTACAAAAACAAGACCATTTTCAGTATTTTTTTTCCCGAAACGTCAGTTCGTGAGGCAATAGGCTCTCGTACGGCCTCACAACGCCGCTGAGTCAGGGCGGCTGAGGTAACAGAAATCATGAAGAAATCATCAGAAATCATCAAGATGGTACGATCGATTACTAAAAAGGGGAACCTGATAAAGGCACTGCTTGACTGGGTGGTCAGATAGTGTAACATACTACTCCTATAAAGCAGCTGCGGAATCATTCTTTAAAAATTGTAGTTTGCCTTGACACACTAGCTCATAGAAAAAAAAAGAATACGGAATCACTCTGGCCTATTCTGGACATTATTCCTGAAAACACGTTCCGGAGAAATCGGAGAATTCCGAAGAGGCGTGAAATAACCTAGTTACAGCCCCCTTCCCACTCAGTCAAGTGTTAGTTGAAGTGTTAGTTTGTGTCAAGTGTTTTAAGGTGAAAAAAATGAACTTTAAAAAGTCGCAGAAACTAAAAGTGTGTTAGATGATTGGTATTCTTCAGGCAAGGATACTTTCTGTATTAAACTCGAACGCTTAACTATTAATGAAATAAGATCACCTAAAAAAGGGTCAAGTTACATTTTCCACTCCGAAAATATAAACTTTGTAGCATAATTCGTACGTTTTTTTTTTTCAGTATCAATGCATCTTCCACAATTCGTAATCCACAAAGGTCAGAAGTAAAAACTAAATCGGGGAACCAATCACAGCAAGAAATCAAAACTTACCAGTCAGAACACACACCAAACCACTCACGAAGAAAATATTAACACTGAATAAAATCGTAATGTCTCTTCCAATGCTGGTTGAAGGAGCTATCACAACATATCCTGAGAGTGCCAGGAATTAACGTCTCTCATGGGGAGGAGAGATTGTCCAACAGTGCTGCAGACTCGAGGCCTTTTCAACTTCATATTGCGACCTTTGGCTTTGGTGCTAGTAGATTGCTGAAAAAAAAGATCGGCTGGCAGGAAATATTACCACGCCTGTCAGAAAATGGCGAGTCCTTATGAGGCAACCTTTTAATCGCCTATCAAAAAGGGCTGTCAACATGGTTTTTAAATGAGTGTCCTTTGGGCAATCCATAAGACGCTGATCGAAAGATCATGGTAGTCAGGTATAGTTTGAAACGTTTTTCCTCAGACTTGAACGAATATCAGTTAGATGAAGCCAAAGCACTAGCATACGTTGGCTTACAACAAAAGAAACATGAAGAATTAACGCTCGATATTTCGCTGGCTAACCGAAAGAGGACGAGAATGTAGTTCAAAGTATTTGACAGACAGCTTGTGTTCACATAGTAAATAATGATATTCACCAGGAAACACAATCTGATAGGCTGGACATCTACTCAAGCTGTGTGCCATTGGTCACTAGAATGTCTCATTTTTAACTGAAATATGAGAATGTTTTTCTTCAGAAGGTTCTGCAGAAGGTTCATTTGAAAAATGAGAAGTATATATGGGGTCCACTTAGATGAAAACACTTACACCATGAAAACACCACACTTCTCATTTTCAAATGAACATGTTGCAGAACCTTATGAAAGAAACCTTTCTCCTATTCATTTCAGTTAAAATTGAGACATTCTAGTGACCAGCAGCATACAGCTTGAGTAGATGACCAGCCTATCAGATTGTGCTTCCTGGTGAATGTTATTATTACTGTGTGAACATACTGTCACATACTTTGAACTATATTCTCGTTCTGTCGAAAAAGCTCGCGCAATTAGCCAGCGAAATATCAAGTGTTAATTCTTCATGTTTCTTTTGTTGTAAACCAACGTATATGGTATAGGCTTCGACTTAATTTCCTTTGCGCCTTAAGTCAACCGAAGCAATTTAATGCCTATTTGGCCGAACCGGCTCAATTTTGGACATTACCAGACTTTTAGACAAGAAGAAATATCTGGTAAAGAGTGGTGCCAACCCGGGGATTCGATCCGGGAAACCTCCGATCATCGTAGGAGCCGAAAGATTGTCCAAAATTAGCCAGAATAACTCCCATAGGAGCATGGTAGCTTCTCACGCTACCCTGGCCGGCAGACCTGGCAGGGACTTTCCCAAGATCCCCTTTCCAGGGGTTCGACCGGATCCGCAACTCTCCGGCAACCAGGCCAAGCTCTCTCACCGCTCAACCACGACACCTAAATTGATATTTTATCAAGCACACACTTTCCGCAATATACTTGAACGAAGTACAATTCCTATTTCACGGCCATTTGAACAAGTTCGTAAATACCAGGGTGACTGGGTTTACAAAGCCGGTCCTTCCTGAAGGAGCACCTACGTAGCCTGCTACTAACTGACACAAAGCAACCACTCTTTTAACTCTCTTCTCGTTGCTGGTAAAATAAGCAAAATAGGCCATGAAAACGCTTATCACGTAGTTTTTGCTTGTCGTATTAAATAAGTAAAACAACTCTGATGGCTTTTTACCAAGAATTTATAGATTCTCGGTTTTATTAAGCTACAGTCCATACTACGACATATTTTAAGATTAACATTTGAACAAGAAATTAATTTAAAAAAAGGCTAACTTAACCAGGAAAAACTTTCAAATTTTAAACCTGTATTTATTTAACCCTGGATTAGAGGAGGTTGGGGGAGAGAAGCCAGGACGAAGACATAGACTGGGCCCACAACGACGAATTTACAGGCTTGCCAGCCTTTGAAACCATACCAACC
>JAHWFP010113163.1:1274-17761 GCA_023313725.1 Lithobius niger
CAAAAGTTTTAGCCCATTTGGCTTTCCGTGTCAAGAATATTGTAGTTACGTTAAAATAGCCTGCGAAAGGTCCTAGGCCTTGTCCAGACCTACGTTTTAAGCTATAGAACTTAAAAATCGGTTCAGTGGTTCGGTCTCCAGGTGAGGGCAAAGAGTCCCAACAACAACAACAACAACAACAACAAGAAATGGCCATGCTGTGGACGCCGAACGGTTTGATTGTTGGTATTAAAATTTGTAATGTGGTGAACCCCAAATACCGAATTTCGTTGGTCTATGTCAATTCTGGGCGAGACTATAGGAGTTCAAAGTTTGACGTTTAACATGGATGTTCATGCTGAGGCTTACATAAGGACTGCTACCGCGGTCCTTGATTAGCATGCCTGACAAGCTGAAACATGGAAGTTTCTATGCTGAGGTCAAAGTCCATAATTTTTGCCTTTTGCTGAGAAAACTTAAAAAAATACTTTGGTTTCTTTCGTATTGCACTCTTCATCATTGTTACACTTGATGGTTCTGGGTTCAGCTGCATTAGTAGAAAAAAACAGGACGGTGCTGCAAAAAAAAATGCTAATGCATACAAAACTGGATGCAAGACGCCACCTGAAAAAATATAAAAAATCACTCAAACAAGAAAACACTATGAAAGGCATGGTACTAACATAAGGTATAAGCGACACCAGTGCTGGCGTCAAGACCTACGAGTCACTTGAAATTTATGTAGTACTGCCTTGCACAGCATTTTCGTTTTGGTTTATAACTCGTACCTTGATAAACTAGAGAAGTGTCAATTGGCGTTTCCCTATTAGTCACCTTCCTTACGACAAACGTCTAAAGCAGCTCAGGCTTATGAATATCAACTGGCAACTTCCAATCAACGTTTAGAAATCCCAGACCATCCCGCTAGGCAGAACAAATTTAAGTTATACATATTCGCTAAATAACTCCATACTGAAATCCGAACCTTCAATAAAAGATCTTGCTGTCTATTTGTCTTCTGATCTAAATTCCACAAACCACTGCACTCAGATTGTTTTCAGAGCAAAAAGAATTGGTCACATGATCAGACGCTGTTTCATATCAGGCGATGCCCCAACATTAGTACAGGCATTCACTGTTTATGTACGACCCATCCTCGAATATGCAAGTCAGGTCTGGTCCCCACATCTAATTAAGGACATTAAACTTATTGAATCTGTTCAAAGATCGTTCACAAATATCTCCGTGGTTGCTATAATCTATCCTATAGGCAGCGATTAGAACATCTTGGCCTTGAATCTTTGGAGCTTAGACGACTCAGGGCAGACCTGTCTCACCTTTCGATCTTACACGGGCTTGTTAACATTGACCCGAAGCTTTTCTTCAAAATTCGCGGTAACGAATATACTCGGGGTCATCCACTTAAACTTACAGTAGCAGTAATGAAAAGAGACTGCACAAAATACTTTTTTTCAAACCGAGTGGTACAGCCGTGGAACTCCCTTCCATCTGTGCTGGTGGCGTCTACTAGTCTCCATCAATTTAAACGAGGCCTAACAAAGGTAAGCCTTTCTATATTTTTTTAATGTATCTTTGATTAGTTATATTGTTGTATTTGTTTTGATCGTTTTATTCTTTGCAATTACAAATTTCTTTGCTATTCAGTTATGACTTAATAACTGAAATATCCTTACGAAAAAATTCCACACATTGAAGAAATTTTGTATTTTATAATCAAATTGCCCTGCCACGTATATTGCAGATTGGCTCCACGGTTTTTTCTTTACTTTTTATTATTATTCAATACATTTTTTTTTAATTGTAAATAGCTCTAGTTTTACTTTTCACTCCAGTTTTTAACTTTCACTAAACCGGTTTCATGCATTTCATTGTTTCACTTCTAGGCTGAATATTTGCAACCTAGCATGGTTGTTTCCTGTTTTTGTACTACTTCACCTATTGTTCTATTATTATTATTATATATGACTGCACATTTTTATGTTATTTTTGAATTTAATCTATTTTGTATATACTTGCATGCAATTATAATGTAGGACAGGTGTAAGTGGAACATAGCTTTCCCATCCTGGTTTCCTTTTGTCACGTTGATGACAATAAACTATTTCTTATTCTTATTCTTATTCTATCTGTATGCCCTGATTTGGCTTTTGTGTTTTTTTTTTTTGGGGGGGGGCCCTTTTTACCATCTTGGCACCATTTTGATCTACTTCTATTTCTATCTTAAGTTTCAAAGAACTTCAGACGGGTTGGTAATAAGAAACAAAACCCCTAGACCATGGGATGCCCTCCAAACATCTAATTTTTAACAATAAAATTTGCAGTTTATTACCAGAACCTTCATCAGTAAAAACACATAAAAACAACACAAATCTTGATTTGGGCACCTTTCACGATTTTTGTTGTTTTTATGCATTTTCAATGATGCAGGTTCTAGATCTGAAAATTTTATTGATTAAAATTACATATTTGAAGGGCATCCCGTGGTCCAGGGGTTTCGTTTCTTGTATTCTATCTATAGGATTTGTGTATATATTTTGTAAATGTAATGTTACATACTGGTCGCAATGCTTTATTTGCATTAATATGTTCTAGGTTTGATTCATTGTAACGCATTGTTTGATGACAATGTAGAAAAAAAACCGAAAGATCGGTTATGTTTTTTTTTTTACTAATGTATATGTTAGCAGGTTACAAAAAAAAAATTCACGTAATTTGGCATGTTCATGGCTGTGTTTGTTCTAGAAAATAAAACATTTAAAGTCAATTCATTTTTAAAATGTAGGATTTGGAAGAATTTATTTCAAATTCTGGCGATGATGGGTTTATAATGTTCAGTTTGGGCACAAATGCCAAAGGAGCCAGTCAATCAACAGCGTTCACTCAAGCACTTCTAACAGCTTTTTCTAAGATGAAACAAAGAGTTATTTGGAAATTTGAGGAAACAATCGAAAATGTTCCAAGTAATGTTAAAATTACGAAGTGGCTTCCGCAACAAGATCTTTTAGGTACGTATAGTATCTTTAAGGCATCAGTATATAGTATAGTACAGTATAGTATAGTATAGTATAGTATAGTATAGTATAGTATAGTATAGTATAGTATAGTTTAGAAAATACCGGTGCAGAGCGCAGGAGAGCAGGTGCACCCACCTAACCCAACTACGAAGACCACACCAACATACAAACTAGCTTCCACAACAAGATATTTTAGGTATGCTACTGAATTAGTATAGTATAGCATAGTATAGTAAATTACGGTGCAGCATGCAGGTGCACCACCCTATCCAACTGCGAAGACCATGCGAACACAAAACAATATTTTGTTAACTACATCCATCTCTTTGATAGTAAGTTCCCTTTATAATACACAACTTAGTTTACCAAAGAAATTGTTCTTATAAAGAAAGTTCTAAATGTGGAATGCCTTTTTTACAGCAAACTGCAAGTCAAGTAATATTAAAATTCCTAATGAAGAGTGTAAAAAAGTTTAACTCTAAACATGAACCCCGATCAAACTATATCCACGTTTTGGTTGTATTGTGAGACAGTGGTTTTGTGAGGAATAGAAGCTACAAATTGTAAATAAACTGGAGTTTGCATTGTTCAGTAAAAAATAGTTTCCATTTTTAGTGGTGGGTCTGGTTTTCCTTTTTAATTGTCTGAAGAACTATGTGATTTCTTCAGCGATACAGTGTTTTATAATTGTTTCCTTATCAAAAACAAGACAAAAATGCAAATTTATGCAAATCTACCAACACTACGTTTGGTTCAGTTTGTACTTTTATTTGTCTAAATCTTTACAATACTGAATTTTTTTTAATTGAGTTGTTTTATATAATGAGGTTCTTTACGAAGAGGTATTTCTTCCATAGGAACAGATGGTGACCAGCTAAATAGTTAACAACTTTTCATTATGAGAAGAAATTCCATGTTTGATGGTTCTTTATATCGAGAGTCTACAATACTTAAATTTGTTTTGGTCAGGGGTAAATGGATTATGTTTGTAGATTTTACAATATTTACACTGTTTGAAGTTGTCTCAGTATAGGGAGTCCAAATAGGTCACCCCCACAAAAAGTGAACCATATTTTTTACTTATTTTAAACCAAAATATTTCAGCACATGTAGACATCCAGGGGGTGACCGCCGCCTATTCACCTGGCCCAGTCTACATCTGCTTTAAAATAAACGCAATTTCAAGAAAACATTCAAAATTTTTGGCGTTAGCCTTGTCATTCAGATATCTGAAAATACAAATAAGAAGTAAATGATCCCAAAGTAAAATGGAAGGCTTGGTATAGCACCACAAGTGAACATTGTGATAACAAAAGAGAATTCAGATAGCCTAATCTTAGGAGGGCTTCGTTAGGTCGGCTGTTTACGCAGGGCTTATGAGAAATAATTAGTTAGCCAAAGGGGGTGCGGATATTTATAGGGTCGATCCGGGTCGTTTATTATCCTCTTGTCGCTCCCTGAACTATTATATGATTTGAAGTAGCTTGTTCTACAAGTTAGGCTGCCTGTTTCACAAACACTTGTGCTAAGGCAAAGTTTTCCATTTTACTTTGGAAACATTTGCTTGTACTTTTAATTATTGTTCTACTGACGAGAATAATGCAAAAAAAATTGCTGTTTGCTTGAAAATTGCGATGTTTAAAGCATCGAATCTTTGCATTTTACTGTTGTTTGTGTTTGCCGATTTAATGTTTTATCATTGTGTTTTCTATTTTTTTCCTTACTTTCTTAATTTTACACACTTGCATATGTGCAGTTAAAGTAACCGCCTTGACGAACAAGTTCAAATGTTAACTACACAGGTTGTCCTCTATCAGTTAATGAGACAATCAAATTTTAACTTTAAAACAATGATTTTTTGATTTATTCTAGATTATTTGCTTTTTCCAATTGAATGTTGATTTGTTTTTAGGTCATCCAAAAGCTCGTCTTTTCATCACGCATGCTGGACTACTAAGTCTTCAAGAGGCTATTTACCATGGAGTACCAGTCATTACAATACCATTCTTTGCTGATCAACCCAGCAATGCTATTCGTGTTGAGGAACTGAAAATTGGGAAGCATATAGAGGTCTACGATGTAACTGCTGATAAACTTTATGAACTGATGACTGAAATACTGAACGATAAAAGGTAAGAAATGAAATTGAACTCATACTAAGAAACCATGATCATTATAATTGTCACAATTTTATTAAAATGAGATTAACACTATGAATTAGTCTGAGTTTTTTAAGAACTGTTGGTTAAGTAAATGGAATTATACACTTTCTTGTCGAAAATTGCTTAAAGAGTGGGACGCCTCCAACAGTTAAAGCTGGTTAGTGTGAGGACAATGGAACTACACATGGTAGAAAGAGCTTGCCACCCCTAGGAATCAAAGCTGGTTATTGTGAGGGCGATAAAACTAAGCATGGCAGTTTCAAAAAGATGACCGCCCCTGGGTGTCAAAGCTGGTTGTTGTAAGGACTATAAAATTATGCATGGCAGTTTCAAAAGGAAAGCCTCCCCTGATTATCAAAGCTGGTTATGGTGAGGGTAATAAAACTATGCATGGCAGTTTGAAAAAGAAGGCCACTACTCGGTATCAAAGCTGGTTATTATGAGTGCAATAAAACTATGCATGGCAGTTTTAAAAAGTTGGCCACTCCTGGGTATCGAAGCTGGTTATTGTGAATGTAGCGTCGGGCTTTTACGACCCGATTCTCGCGAGATAATTGCTAAAAACCCGATTAGCTAACTGCCTCCTTACGTAGTAGAGTGTCGGCCTTTCAATCGCATGGATCTCACGTTTCTGTACAATAAACGTAACTAATTTTAAAACAATGGGTCATAGCGTACAAGGCCAGAGAACCGATATGCCATAATGATCCATATCGCCCTATGAATAAACCAACTCGAAACCTTTATATTTGGGGTCCATTCGTACTTTTAATATCGCGGCGTAAAAAATTCCCTTGTCCGGCATACAACTTCTCT
The DNA here is from genome assembly GCA_023313725.1 of Lithobius niger. Lineage (NCBI taxonomy): Eukaryota > Metazoa > Arthropoda > Chilopoda > Lithobiomorpha > Lithobiidae > Lithobius > Lithobius niger. The sequence goes on from JAHWFP010113163.1 coordinate 7,267, forward strand.
TGCAGCCCAAAAATATTCATGGTACAATCACCCCACAACCAGATTCCGAAAAGTCATCGTTCATTTTCCTTGTTGACTTATCTTAGCGACTGAAATTTCCTCTTTTGCACTAAGAAAGTTACCCCACTTATGTTGTGTGATTCATTGTCAAGATTACGTGAAACACAACTTGACACCGAGAAACAATCAGTATGTGGGATATCGCCACTTTGTGTGTCCTCAGAGGGATTAGGAGTAATTGCCTCTCTTCCCTTCTATCGTCTCTAACTACATCGACGTTAATACCACTATAATTCCATGACGCGAAATCTAGTACATTTCATAACGATTTCCTCTCGGCATCTTCCACACCCTGATCGACTTTGTCAAACTTAGGCCTATACTTTAAAACATTTTAAGCTCCACCTTCATTTGCCAATGGTATTATCCAATTTGGTTGACTATCCTGTGCAACATGGTGTGGAGAAATACACATCTCAAAATTTTCACCCCATTCAACAGAAGCATTCTACTCTTAGATTGCCTATTACGTGCGACATGGTGTGGAGGATTATACTTTTTTTGGATTTTCTTTTTCTCTCAACATGGGTAACAGACTTTTTTATTGAGTATTACGTGTAACATACTGTGGAGAAGTATACATTTCAGAAATATTTTCAGAAATATCCGCGTATTGCACAGCAAATCGTTCGTATGGGTCACCAGATTCGTATATTAATTTAGGGGAGATATTCTCGGGAATTTGGTAATTCTTAGCTTGCATCTGTTCGCTAGAGGATATAGGCAACGTTTCTACAACTGGGTGGTAACTAACAAAATGCTCAGAATTTAGGTTAGAAAGGCACATTAACTCGAGAAATCTGAAAACAGTTAGTGCTTCATCCTCCACATTTACTGCACTTATTAAATTGTGAGGCTTTGCCCAAATGCACACATACACCTTTAGGTCGAATGTTACTGTTTAAATTGCTGTTCAGTAGCCGATATGCTGACAACAAGTTTTTTGCAACAGTTGGCATCTATACTATATTGAGAAAGATAATAGAGCGTCCGAGAGATTTGCTACTACCTCCATAACTAGTGACACGAATGTCTCCGATTCATACACCGTAATCACTCACCCCATCGGAATGAAGTGCTATCTTTACACGGGGTCACTTTATACTATCTATGTTTTATAACGAGTTGTTAAAATACACAACGTACTTCCCGAATCATGAGTAAAAGGCCTAATCTCAAAGTCATGACCAGTGCTGTTTTTTTACAAGCTACATTAGAGTTACATTTGTCATACAACCTGTCAGTACATTGCACTTTGTTTGGAGTATAATTACGTTGCACATGGTTGGATAGATTATTGATGGCCAGTCTGTAGACTTGATGTTGTTACCTCAAAAAGGAAACAGAGTTGGGATTCTCCATTTCCATGGGCCAATTAATCCTTTGATTTCTATTCCTAAGCTGAAAATCACTATTTGGGCCCCAGTGTCGAAGGTCATTCACCACGGATACAGAATAACCTGTTTAGGCTCCTGGAGACAGGCCTGGGGTGGCACATGCGGCAGCTAGATGTCCCCACTCGTAACATTTTCTTCACCTGGGGCCCGTGGGGAGGTGACTGTTTTACCTTGTCGCACGACCGAAATCCGTGTGAGGAACTTTTTAAGTAAATGCAGTAAGATGCGCAGACTTTTCCGGACCTGTTGAGGTACTTCTGGGTTGTCACTCCTAGTTGGTCTTCTCAGCTGTTGAATCTCAGTGGTTGAGTCTGACTTCAATTTTTGTGCTGGCAGCTCGTGTAAACCTGAATTTCTACTGGTAAATCCTGGCTCTCTTCGGATGAGCTCCAGTATTCATAGGCTGGCATTGATGCTTGCGTGCTGATTCGTGGCCTTTCTTCTCATCTGCATAAGCTAAAAATAGGGATGGATGATAAGTCAAAACATGGGAGTAGGGTATGAGCTCTTGTGAGATGTATTTCAGTGAATCTGTCAGTTCGGCGTGAAGAAGGTTTACAAGCAATGGACTTCCTGATCTTAAAAGAGTCTCTCATATTATTATCACTGACAGGTGCTGGACACTCTTGACGATGCAAACACATCCCTCTGTCAAGGGATACCCACTGGCAACGACTTCTTCCAAAAGTCCACATGCTTGCCAAATGTAAGGGTTTATGTCATCCTTCCCAGTTATGGTAATAGACATTAAGTCCTTCAATCTGTGCATTTGCTGAAATGGGTCATGGCGGTCTTGTATGGCGGTCATGGCGGACGTTCCCATATACACCTGGCACACGGGACATTATGAAAATGTATGGCTAGACTCGGCACAAGGGACCTCATGAGTGCAATCTAGCATTCAGCGTTTCGTTGCACCCAGGATAGAATCTCCACCAGGGTTGCTGATGAAGGTGTAGGTGGGTCCCCTTGTAATATCTTTGGTATCCAAGACTTCTCTTCCGAAAGACACATAAACATAGTGTACCACACCTTGAAGTCGTCGAGACTTATTTACTGTAGGGATGCCTTTGTAGAGATGGTGGTTGTGGCGGGTGCAGTAAGAGGCCAGAGGACTGGTATGCCATTGTTTGACACGTATCGTCTTATGAATAAACCAACTCGAGACCTATATATTTGGGGTCCATTCGTATTTTTAATGTCGTGACGGAAAAAATCTCTTGTCCGGTATACAACTTCTCTTGCGGCCCAAGAATATTCACATTTCAGGTTTGGTTGTTGATCAATGTTCCTTTAAGTTTGGGTCTGCTCTTAACCTTTGGCAAAAGGAATCTAAGAGGGTAGCCATTTTTAATGTTCAACTGATATTGACAGTAAGGGCATACACGGAAAAAAGTAGGTCCAACTTTAACAAACTTGGGAGGGGAAAAATTATTCATTCTCTTTACTGTTCGTTTTACTCATATTAATCACAGCTGGTTGGCTCAGGATATTACCACGACTATGTCCCTACAACTGTCCAACATGGCGGAATAGGCCTAAAAGTTATTTATTCCCTCTTCTGTAACACGTCCTACCGTACTGAGTGTTGATAGAGAAAAAAATCTAAGTTTTGGAGGTGACCTCTATCTAGGAAAACTCTTTTATCAAGGGCAAATAAAACAATAAAAAGCAACAGCGTTACATTTAGTGCATTAGGAGCACAACAATAGACAAGTGCAATGCATAACATTCTGTTGGCAATCCACTAAATCTCTCTACTGACCCTAACATCCTCAACTCACTAAAAATTATTCCAAATCCATTGTTAGGATTTATATTGTTGAACAAATTTGCACATGAACACCCACACTAGGTAACATCCATCTAGTCAAGGGTCTTAAAACGTCCCTAGCCTCCTAAGAAGAATCTACGAAAAAGTAAGTTTAAACGTGGTACTGCTACTGAGGTGACGTTACGTTCCCAAGCAATACAACTATGCCTGACATTTTAAAAAAGAAGGCCACGCTTGGGTGTCAAAGCTTGTTACTGTGAGGGAAATAAAACTATGCATGGCAGATTCAAATAAAAGCCTCCCTGAGTATCAAAGCTGGTTATCGTGAGGGCAATAACATTTTGCATGGCAGTTTAAAAAAGAAGGCCACCACTGGGTGTCAATGCTCGTTAAGGTGAGGGCAATAAAACTATGCATGGCAGTTTCAAAAAAAAAGCCACCACTGGGTATCAAATTCCGATAATGATAGCTTCCGATCTGACAATTTCGAAGCATGAGGCATATCAATGCCAACGTGCAAACCATGTTCGCCACATTGAATGTTCCACGGTCAGCTGGTTAAAAGTTTTGCTGTTATTCATGAGTAAACGGCAGAATTGGTGAACATGGCCCTTGAAGCGAAAACCAACATTCAAATGCGAAGTCTTTGTACAACTTAACAACTAGTTTTGTTGTGGGCAAGAGGATTGGTTACAGTCGCATCATTACTTGCTATTGTGTGTCCACTTTTTAAACTGATTGTTATTGTATGACAATTGACGCATACATATTATGGCACTACGGAAGAGCTAAAACGTCCTCGAATTCCGATAACGGTAGCTTCAGATTTGTCAATTTCGACGCAAAAAGCTTACTGTTACCGCACAACCATCTTCGTCGCATTGAATATGCCACTGTTGGCAGGATAAGGCCTTCCGTGTCGTGTGGCCAGTGGTCGTCCCGGCCAAAAAAACGAAGACTTGCTGCGCGGCCTTGCCCATTTTCCTTTGAAAATTCTCAATCATGTGATAAAAAATTAACAGTAAGCAAGGATGGACGCCCTGTGGTCGCCTGCAAGCCGCCTGGGGTCCCAGTAGCCGACGCAACAGTCAAGTGTATGTTGCTACATATAATGTGTGCATTCTCGTTGGCCACAACGACGTGGCCATGAGGGTTGAACACCGTGTGCGTTGGAGCCCTAAAAGTTCTGCTGTTATTGAAGAGAAAACGATGTTATTCCTCTTTCATGTAATAACTTCTGGTCGAGTGAAATTAGGCCTTACAAGGTTTTTTGGTTAATACTAGTTTGGTTCCTTATTTTTTTTACTCATTGTAAAATGTTGTGCGATTTTCCAAGCGTGGGAAAAGTTTTCCATTGCTGGTCTTTCTTGTTTTTATGCTTGTTGAAGTACATTTCAAGATTAAGTGACTAGCATCTTACAGAGCTACTCATCACCATCTTACATTGTTAGGGGGAATGACTACAGAACTTCTGACGTACTTTACATTATACTATGTATACAAAAGCAAACTCCATAATAATTATGTTTTTCTATGACTGTTTATCTTGCACAAATAACTCAGTGCTGAGGAATTTTTTGGTAAAATGAAATCTATACGATTGTGCTTGCAGCATACACACAAAAAAAAACGGCTAATGACATTACGACAAATCCAAAGCTTCCAAGTCTTTGATCCAGACCCCACGGGTAAGCTAGTAGCTCTTCCCCAGATCCCATAGCCTAGAAAAAGTTAGGCACATCTCAGAAATTCCTCCTCCGACTTTCTGCCTTCGCTATGCCGCTGACCTTCCTAACATAGAAGTTTAACATAAAACTCATGGGAAGGGAAGGTGGATGTGGGCATAAATTTAACATCAAGGTTAAGCGTTGGTTAGGTCCTTAAGCGGAACCAATCTCTCTTCATTGGTAACATTAACATAATTTACATGTTAATGCTACGTATTTATGCATATGCTCTTGGTAGCAGTAATTTACTTGTGGAAAAACGCTTGCTATAATTATGTAAAATAAAAAAAATAAACGCAATTAAACTATCAGTGGTAAAACATTAAGTTTAAAACCTGATAATGTGAAAAACCGTTAGCATTTTTGGTAAAATGAAAGCTATATTAAATTTGTGTCTGCATAATGCAAAGAATTTACTTGCTTGCGCTTTCTCATATGACCTTCAAACTCCAAGAAAACGTTAACATGAATAGGAAAATTCCCTCACTTAGTTTGATAATATGTAATAATTTTCGTTCTTAGCGTAAGAACAAAACACAAAGTTTCCGGTTCATTGGTTAATTCCGTGAAACTGACTAGTTCATTGGTAACATTCACAGATTTTGCATAGCGGTAAATTAGATGTTGATTCCTCAAATCAACATTTCCAGTTTTCCTGTTGACTTATGCATAGGTGTTGAGTTTGAATTTTTGGCACATTTCTTTAATCATACATTAACCCCAGAGCGGAAGGTGATTATTGATTTCTTTTCATGAAACATATGTATTCATCTACAGCGTATCTTTTGATTCTTGTTTTAGTTATATCGACAATATTAAAAAATACTCAGCAATTTTAAAAGACCAACCTCAAAGACCGATCGATCGAGCAATATTCTGGATCGAATATGTTATCCGTCACGATGGGGCGCATCACTTAAGGACAGCTGGCGAAGACCTAAATTTCTTCCAGTACTATCTGTTGGATGTTGTGTCTTTTCTAGCTTTCGTCGGCTTAATTTGTATAGGAATTACCGTATATTTTGTTAAATTGCTAATTATTAAATTATCTAGTAGAAAAAAGGCCAACAAAGCGTACTCCAAGAAAATAAACTGAATATTCGTATGATGATTTTCAGCAGTATTTGCTTTAACTGATGGCAAGCACATAACACGAAGACGAAGTTTATATTTTTAGAAAGGCTCTTGCTTTATCTTCGTTAAGAGTGGTTAAAGAATTATTGTTTAATATTCCTTTGTATTACAATACGCAAACATAAGCAAATGATGTCATGCAAGGGGAAGGGGATATACTGAGTGGGATAGTTTTGCACAAGGGGTAGAAGGTGTACTCCATTTTTGTGGCCATACATTTTTTATTGAACAATAGTTTCACATTATTTTCATAGTAGAAAAGTTAACAATTTTGTTATTCCCCTCTTTGCCCGTATTGGTAGGGAAGGGAAGTTTTTATGTTGAGGCTTACCTAACTGAAAGACTACCCTAGTGAATGAGTCACCCGTACTAGGCAAATGGATTAGCTGTAGTGACAGTGAGCCCAGTGTGTCTATCACTACAGACTGGATAGTAAGGTCAGTGTGGGGACACTGTCAGTTGAGGTTGGGTTTCAACTAGGTGGGTATTAAATATACCACAGTGTCCCTTCATAAAATAATTAAAAGTTATTTAATTTGTACAATATATATGTATTGAACTGCTAATTTTTTTTAATAAATCTATTATAGACCAATTCTCAATTTGTAAAAGAACGACAAATAAACACGAACGTTTTAAAAGCTGTGATTAGTGAGTCCTAGATGAATACATGCATGAATTCACACTACATGGATCATCATCACACACAAAACAAATGAATATTAATGTGTAAACAAGATGCTTCTAGAATTCAAACTTTCATGGTCTTTGGGATTGAGTAACAAAAATAAATATACCTGAAAAAAGAAACGGATATTGAACAAAAATGAAAATAATAAAAAATTCGATAAAGCTAATAAAAATTTGCCTGAGTTATAGGTTAAGGTGTATGGACCTGTTAGTCTCGCATTTGTGCCAGAGAGACTGCCCTTCGCTAGAGCTAGCACCAGGAAGTTTTGGAGTTGAACGACTGAGCCCAACTGAGAGAAAGTATTGGAAGACGTCGTTGGCCTTTCTACATTTGACAACGCGGCCCGCCCCCCCCGCCCCCCCCCCCCCCCTGCAACAGGGCACGTAAACGTGAAATGTCTTAACCTCACGTTAAATACCTTTATTGTAAGGAGTTTGCTGTGAAATACTTTACTATATTCACTGCCTAATAATTGATTTTTCCTAATTGTTTCTTTTATATAGTAGCACTTAACTCTTGTACACTACATATTGTTGCTATTGTTATAGTCGATTTATTATAGATGCTTCTTGAGTGCCATTAAAGTTTATGTTCTATTTTTCTGGATAGTGTCACGTCAATTCTTGGTCATTGTGTTTCGTGTATTTCTTTTTGGCCAGTTATTATAATAATATGAACGATTTGCATTTGGTTTACTTTTGGTTGTTGTGGCCCTCGTCACTCAGCTCTTTTATGCGACCTTTTGCTTTGAGTTGGAGCCAGTAAAGTTGTTTTCAATCTTCGTCACCATTTTCAGACTAAGAATTATTGAGGACTTATCATGCTTTGACATGTAAGCCTTTCAAGTCATAATTGACAACCGACTTCTATTTGCGATGAGGGAAAATAATTCGTTGTGATGATGAATCAATTTTAGTTTGTTCTTCTGGGTGAAATTAAGGAGCTATTGAAATCGAATTACTTCAGTTCAGACATTTTTTTTACTAGTAGTGATGAAAAGAATAAAGATTAGACTTTGGACCAGTTCATTTGTTGTGCGTTCATCAGCGTGTTAATGGGTGCTTGCGTTTTTTAACATCAAATGGAAATGGACTCTAAAATGGTGACACTGGTTAGAACAGTAAGCCATGGATACATTTAGGACAGGAATTAAAGCCTGTGTGAATTGCAAGCCATTGGATTTTGGTAGTAGAATAAGTAAAAAGGCCATGAACAGGACCAAGAAGACACAATAGATCCCCGTCCACTACTAATTTCCGACCATGTACATAGCAAAGACTTGCAAAGACCAAATAATCAGTCAGAGCTACAGCACCATTTTAATTTTAAAGAAGCAAGCGCAACCTAAATCCAAGTCAAGACGATGGCAGAATCAGACCATTGCCTTCAGCAAACTGTCATGTACAGACCTCATCATGAAACCACTCTAGTGGTACCAGTTGCAACGTATAAAGGCCTACTGATACTTACTGGGGTGAATAACTACAAACTATGGAAGGTCTAGTTAATGTGCCTTAGGGCGCAGTGAAACCTTTTTTGGAATTCCTCATTGGCTGGCTGTGGAAAAGTTGCTCTTGGGCATCACTATCACAAACAAAAAATTTCATCTTTCTGAGATCATGTCTAGAGGCGCATCGTAACCTTCAAGTTTAACATTGTACTGCAATGGGCAAAACGACGTAAAAGGCAAAAATGATGATTTGACTGTTTTAAAATCTAATTTTTAAGAAGAATTGAATCAGATTCTAATAGAATCTAATTCAATTCTATCAGAAACTACGTTACCATGCCGTAATTGCAAATTTTTTAAATTGTGGGAACAATGTAGCATCGAAAATTGGGCAAAATGTCCTTTTAGGCAATTTTGGCCCATAATTATTACTTACACTATTACGGACAGAAAAAAATATTTTTTTTTGCAAAACGGCCACCTTTCTTAATTTCTAAGTGTTCCAAATGAGATAACATTAAAATTAAATTAAAAGCCAATTAAATCATCATTTTTGCACGTTTTGCCATTCCCGCCTTACCATAAAATGTTAAACTTGAAGAGCCTTGTGGCATTTTGATCCATCACTTAGTATGACAAGGGAAACGTTACTCAGAGGGAGTAGAGGGTTAACAGTGGACCTAATTAAAGAAAAACCTTTGGATAATTTGGCTACTGTCAGAAAGGAATACTTAATATAACAACACTTGTTTCGTCTACAGGATCCTCAAGACCAGTTAATTTTCTACACCACAGCACAGCAACAAACATGTAAATTTGGTTTATCGCCCAAATACTATGTCAATTTAACAACTTTCATTGTCTATATGCCATCATCTTATGGGTCATGCACCAATAGATCGCATCACACAAATGCTAAACGCATTTCTCATACAAGTATATACTAGGGTCGAGTGAAAAAAAACTTTTCCTTGAATTATCAATTGCTTGGGTGTAGAAAAGTTGCCTCTTAGCACCACTATCACACATGCAAAATTTCATCACTCTGAGGTGATGTCATGAGGTGCCACAAAGGGGCTTCGAGTTTAGCATAAAATGCTAAACAAAAAAAATACTAAAAAATTATTATTAGGCAGGTTTAAAATTCAATTTACATTATCTTGTTTGATGCACCCAAGAACCATCTACTAACATGCCAGATTCACAATGAATTTAATTTTTTGTTACAAAATGTGGCTATAGTTTGACACTGAAAATGGGTAAAAACTCATTTTTGCCTATTTTGGCCCACAACTGTTCGATGCATATTATCGTCCATGAAAAATATTTCTTGCAGTTATACTTACCATACATCCGCTCTGTGAGCATCAAATGAGATAATGTTAAAATTAAATTTAAAAGCAGTTAAAATACTTTCTTTTCATTTTTCAGCTATTTCGCGTATGTTAAACAATGCTAAACTTGAAGCCCGTTGTGGCACCTCAAGGCACCACCTCAGAGTGATGAAATTTTTTACGTGTGATAGTGGTGCTAAGAGGCAACTTTTCCACACCCAAGTTATTTGGAATTTCGAAAAAAAAGTTTTTTTTTCACTCTACCCTAATCTTTATGATAGAATAAAACGGCCTAGTGCATATGTATGGTCTGTTGATGAATGTACAGTGCGTAACATAGAAACAATTTGCACAATGGCGAGTAATGTGGAAGAAATAGGGCAGCTGCCAGTCGAATCAAAACATGTTTTGTCCAAACTCATTTCTGATGGTGAACAAATGTACTAAAATATTTGTTTACAGAAATTCTTAATGGATAATGAAACACTACCTGCTGCATTTCCCACGAACACCCGAAGGGAATTCTATTTCTGAACTTGAATACCTCACGATAAAGAATATAAGCCAAGCCTTTTTGCATGATGCCAAGTTGACTCAATGTTTCTGAGGCAGTGCTTGTCTCGAGGTAAGCAGGTTAGATAATATTGCCTGAATACAACCACTTTGCCAAATGAAATGATACCAATTCAAGCCTGGATAGGGCGAGTTTCTAAAGTGCATACACTCACGCAATTAGGATGTTTTGCATATGGCTATGTACATTCACTTCTTAGAACCTTCAAATTTATGCCAACCAGCTCTCCTAGAATACATCGAGGTTAGGACGATGTTAGAAGAGCCTGCAGAGTTTTTTTTTCAATTTTATTACTCATATTACTTTCCAGATGCTGTCAATGGTCTGGAATATTTGACCCATCTGTCATCGGGT